>SNQJ01S0048130.1:15753-34307 GCA_010110895.2 Picea sitchensis | reverse complement strand
GTCGAGGATGAGAGAGGTGTTGGTAAATGGAAGCGACGGTAATGGTAGTTGTTATGTGAACATTTATTTTAATGAAGTTGTAATTTTTTTTTTAATTTCCATGTAATTGGGCATATGGTTGTAAGATCTTGTTAGGCTTCCGTACCCCTGTTTTTTCAACCGATTAAGTTTAGACATAGACTTAGGTGATAGGGATTGGGTTACGTGGCATGTTAGTTGCCCGTGGTTTTATGTCTATGTAATCGCATGTAATGAAGCCTGCTTAAAGGCTACTTGTAACTCTATTATAAATGGGCCCGGAGATGAGTGGTGAACATTTACTTGGCCAGCATGGTTGGATTTGGTCATGTGCTTGTTCATGTTAAGGTTGAGCTAGGACTCCATTGAATGTTTCCTCGAGTTGATTTGTGGTCACACTCACTTGGTTGGCTTCGTCTATTTATGGCGAAGGTCTCGAAGACAATGTTTGAGGTGGTGCACTAAAGGTGCTCATGATCACAACAAAAGAGTTGTTTGCAAAACTCGAGTAATTTATTGTATGGCCTAATGGTACCTAGGCAATTGGTACAAGATGTTGATTCCTTCATGGTGAGTCGATATTTACAAGAAGTGGGAATAACAATGGTATCCACTATCTTGGTGATTAAATTGTTGACGATATGCTTGTAGTGAGCAAAAGCATGGTGACGATCAACGGGTTGGCTCAATTGTCTTGGACATTCCAGATGTAGGATCTAGGAGAAACAAAACAATCTTGAGCACGGAATACGTAGAGGCGAGACTAAAGGTCAGGTTTGGTTACCACAACATGAGTGCATGGAAAAGACACTCAGAAATTCAATATGAATTTAACGTGAAACCGGTAAAATCCTTTTAGAATCTTTCTTCAGGTTTATGTCCAAGAGATGCAGAAGAAAAGGGTTACATGTATCGTGTATTGTCTGCTGGTAAAATGTATAATTTTGAGATGAGAAGATCAGAGATTTCACTTGTAGGGAGTTGTCAGTGTTCACATCATAAATCCAGGTGGAACAGTGAAATCTGTGCTTCGGTTTTGAATGTACCGGTATCACCTATCTTTAGCTTGCAAGAAGGTGATGAATGGACAATGTCATGGCATCAGGTAAATTGTTGTCAAGGTGGATATTGTTGGAAAGTGACAACTAATTGACATGAATTGGTCTAGTTGGTTCACGATGGTTTCTACAATAATATCTTGTTGAAACAAATTAACAAGAATAGTGGCAGTATTTATTGCATTCAGTTTTGTATAACTGAAGGAGTTGTATAAATATGATTGTCTTAGAGGTATTTGTTGATCAATGGCTTCAATTCCTCTCCTGGGTTTCCCTGTTTCCTAGATGTTGTTGTAATCTCCTATTTAAGCAATATAAGCATTTGCTATTGTCGAGTGGATGTTTCCCCTTCAGGGGTTTTACCACGTAAAATTTTGGTGTCTCTTATGTGATTGTCATTGATGTTATGTACATTGTATTCTCCTGTATATTGTTTTATATATGTTGTAAGTTCATCTTTGTGGTTTATAAAGGCACAACACAATGAATCATGCCTTTCTATTTTTAAAATTCATAAAAACACAAATATGAAATTTTTTGAATCGAATTATATTATTGTTTTCATTTTTTGGGGGATGTTTCCGTGGTATGGTTATTCCTAAGAGGAATGGTGACTCCAAAGAAGCCAAAAAGGGTAAGGAAATTTAAAAACAATATTCTATTTTTTGGTGCATTTCCATTGTATAAAATAAGTATGGAGTGTGGTTGACTAGATAAAAGGAATATTGAGAAATGTGAGAGTATATATTACTAGCACAGCCGTGAGTACTCACGGCTGGTGAACGTCGAAAGGCTTACGGCTGGCTTGTTCATCGAAGGAATGACGGTTGGCTTAACCGAACGGAATGCCAAAAGTTGCAACCCTAGATAGATACAATATGAACCGAACAGACGGTAGCATTTCACATCCACGCCCACACAAATGAAACCGTAGCAGTTAACATCCACGGGGCCATACGCATCTGTCCAGCTTCTAATCGGGCCATACACATCCGTCCATCTTCTTAATCAGTGTTATTATTTCTTAATCACTGAACGTGGCAATTTGGTGATGAGCAAGTAATTTTTTAATCTTATTTAGTAAATGTGAAAAAGTAATCACATAAACATACGCCTTTATAAATGAGCGGAAGTTAATTTATCAAAATCTCATCCATTGATTAGAGAGGACAACGAAGAATATGCCAGCATCTTCAATTGCCAACCCTAAGATTGAAATTTATGATTAAAAGGTGATTAATTGTGCCCATTGTCAATAGGTGTACGCTTTTTGGCATAATTATGTACAAATCAAAAGGGTGCGAGAGGTCTCTATTAAATGAAGAAATAGAGTACATATTAATACACAATTTACATCTCAAGATATAAGAACTACTTTGATCTATTGGTTGAGAAAATATATCAACCTCACACCAATCTAGGAAGTATCTAGTTGGTGTGAGACTAGCAACAAACCCTTTATGTCTTCTTAACAAACACACCAACACCCCTCATAAGCGAAACATATCGAGGAACATAAAATAACAAACATGAATCCCCACAACAAGGCCTGATAAGGTACCCATGAATAAACTCTCATAAATGGAGAAAATGAGAAAAAATAGTAGGAAAAAACTCCTCTCCAAAAGAGAATCACTAAAGCTGATGAGAAGACTGTTACGAAAGTGACAAATTCTCATTCTTTTATATATATATATATATAATTTGATTAATTTACAATGGATTTTATTTCAAGATTTTAATTTTTTTTATAAAAACATTATGCAAATTTTTTAAATATATAGATTAATGATAAAAAAACCTACTAAGAATTTGAGACTTAAGGATGATCATTGATCTTTCTAGTTTCTCTTATGGAGCAATCACTTTAACGAAACATATGTGAGGCACAAGAGATAAAAACACCTTCACTTTTAATGAACATAGAATTAAGAAGAAACATATTTTACTTAAACACTTAGGGGGACTCGCGGTGTTGGTGTTGTTAAAGGGTCCGAGAAGAAAAAGGAGAAAAAAAAAAGCCATTTGTTTGGAAACTAATACTTTGTTGAATATTTCACATTCAAATTTACAACGACACCTTTTAATCACTTATCCATAGAACAAATGAGAGGGAAAACTTTTTATTAAATCAAGCATATAGCAAAGATCCAAGTTATCTTCTTTCGAGATGGTCTTGGTGATTTTAGTTGGATGGCAAAAATGAAATCCTCCCATCATGGATGATTGTTGTAACATGTTTTTATCTTTTTAATGTTATCTTATGTTTTGTTTTCGTTTAATATTGGATGTATTTATTTATTTTTAATGATAAGGATTTTAATTTCATTTGAAAAATATTAGTTAGATTTTAAATTATAATTACTTTTAAATTTGAGTTAAAATCATATTTAATAGTATATTTTAAAACTCAGGAAATTCTCCCATATTCAATATTATTATATTCTATTGTTTTAGTTGGATGGTATTGAGGAAATCCTCCCATCTTGGATGATTGTTGTAACATGTTGAAATTCTCCCATATTCAATATGATATTTGAATATCGTATTCAATATTATTATATTCTATTGTTTTAGTGAGATGGTATTAAGGAAATCCTCCCATCTTGGATGATTTTTGTAACGTGTTGTTATTGTTTAATGTTATTTTATCTTATTGTTTAAGATTTTGTGTATTCATTTATTATTTATTTCTTTTTAATGATAGAAAAATTGTAAAAACATTTTTAAAAAAGAATATTGTATATATTAAATTATAATTATTTCTAAATTTAAGTTAAAATCATATTCGACATTTTATATTTTAGAAATAAGAATTTTCAAAATTTGATTTGATAATTTTTAAAATATTGATTTTTATTGTTCTCAAACATTGTTAATAATATTTATATATAATTTCTTTTTGAGTGATGTAGTTAACATACTTTTCTTAGTTGTACCATTGTAATTGCAATGACCTATTTTGACAAATCATTTTACTCACCACAACATGTATCTCCAATTTCAAAGAAATCTTTTTCCTCACTAGAACATGTATTTCCATCTTGATTGATACCTTGATTTCTTGCAAGTCCAAAGCCTCTATAATGGTCCTCCTCTAAAGTGGAGCTAATAATATTTTTCATCATTTTTCTTTCTTCCTTTTTGGTAGGACCCTCTCAATAAATACCTTGGCGATGAATTAATATCCATCCCCATTGGAACCTAAGCTCCTCATTGACACTTCGTCATAATTGATTGATGCTATGTTGTATAGACAGATCATTGGATAGCTGATGCATTTGATGAACACCAGACCAGGTATATGTTTTTTTGTGAACACCTTGAGTCAATTTCTTGTAGAGCCCAGACGTGTTCACCTTGTTGCTGCAAAACATGTGATGAGGTACCTTAAGGGTACATTAGATTTTTGTCTCAGTTATAATGGAGATCATGAATTCAGACTGAGTGGTTATACTGATTTAGATTGGGTTGGACGTGTCTCTGACAGAAAGAGCACTTCATGATGTTGTTTTAGTTTGGGGTCATCCATGATCTCATGGAAGAGTAGGAAGCAATCAAGTATTGCTCTCAACATAGAAGAAGTCGAATACACTGTTGCATGTTCCGCCAGTTGTGAAGCCATATGGCTTCAAAAGTTGTTGACAGGTCTATTCGTTTTGGAAATGGAAGCAACTATGATTCTATGTGATAACCAGAGTTGTATAAAGATGGAAAAAAATCACGTGTTCCATGACAAGTCAAAACACATAGAAATTTGATATCATTACATCTATGATATGGTGTGGAGAGGAGCCATAAAGCTCAAGTATGTTAGCACAAATGGAGATGTTGCAGACTTGTTGACCAAGCCTCTGTCTCATGTAAATTTTGAGCACTTTTAGAGATAAGCTTGGTTTATTCCAAAAGGACATCCATCAAAAGGTGGAGTAGTGTTGATGTCAGCCTCTTGCTGAAGTTTTCTAGCTTCATGTGGATGTTGTTGTGATGCCATCCTTGTGCTGACGATTTCTAGCTCTGTGTTGATGTTGTTGTGATGTCGGCCTCGTGCTGAAGATTTCCAGCTTTGTGTTGATATTGTTGTGATGCCAGCCTCGTGCTGAAGATTTTTAGTTTTGTGCTGATGTTGTTAAGATGTCAGCTTCGTGCTGAAGATTTCCATCCTAGTGTTGATGTTGATGATGCTCCATCCTTTATGCTTTGATGTTGTTGTTGTTGATTTTTTAGCAGCCTTATGTTGTTATTGATGATGATGATGTATTAGTGTTATACTAATCCATGTTGATGCAGATGATGATGATGCCATTCCAGGTCCCTATTGTGGATGATGAGAAAAACTTCCGATGATTTATAGATGTGCCAATCAGTTTTCTAGATGTTGTAGATATTGTTGCCTTGTCTCTCTCCTGACGATGTTGTAGAATACCCTTCTTGTTAAGGGGGAGTGTTGAAATATTCTAACTGCAAAGAGTATTCTATTTATTATTGAGTTATTATTCATTAGATCAATCCCCATTTGTGGATTGATCATGTTAGACATTGTAATTGACCAAATCCCCTTTTGGGGATTGGTCAAACCCTAAATATATTGTGCAAATTAAGAAGTCGGCCTCCACGCTAATTAAAGTTGTTTAAACCACTAGGAGGACAAGTCGACCTTGCTCTGTGAAGATACACATTTCCAGCACCTGTCAGTTTGTATAAATAAAGGAATCAAAATCCTCATTATCTCACTCACTCATTTGCTCATCTAGTGCACAAGTTTGGTAGTTGTAGTGGAGAGAAGAAGGAAGAGAGAGGCACATTGCTGAGTGTTATATATTCTCTAGTGTTTTGGTTTATTGTCTTCGCATTGTATTGGCTATCTATATTACAGAAGTTTTTGTTGGGTTTTCTCCCCCATGAGGGTTTCCCAGGATAAATGTTGTGTATCTTGTGATTGTTTTCTCTTGGTCATTCTATCTATGTTATGGTTATCTAGTAAATTGAAAAGAAACCTAATAATAACTTAAGCCTTAACAATCAATATATATGCCAAAAAGGGTAGGGGACAAGGGACAACCTTTTTTGACTCCAATATTGCATTTAATCTCTTTTAACTAGCGCTCGGTGTTTTTAAATATAGCAATAACATTCCCGTACATCCTTATTGCAGCAACCCTTAACTCGAGAGACACTTTTATCTCTCCCAACCTATTCCAAAGGTTTTTCCTAGGAACCATGTCAAAATATTTTCTAAAGTCAACAAAACAACAAAAAAGGATTGGTTTTAGTATTGTGGAACTCCTCTGCAATGACCCTAAAGATAACAATATGGTCCACAGTTGAATGATATCTCCTAAACCCAACATGTCATGTAATTCTTTTACAATTACTTTCTAGCCAAAGGATAATCTTCTTTTCCAAAATAATTCCATAATGCTTGGCTAAAATTGGGCTAATAACAATGGTCCTATAATTAGAGGGAATGTTTCTATCCCCATTTTTAAAAATAGGAACAATGAGGCTTTGCCTCTTGTTTATGTGAGGGATAATAAATCCACACTTAAAATGTATTTGTATTAATGTATTTATTTGTTTAATTTACTTTAAATATTTTACTTATGAAATAAAAATTCAACTAATAGATATGTTATCAATATCTATGTACAACTTGAGAGGGCTTGAGGACCTAATGATTAAAAAGATATATTTCTTCATAAAAGACAACAAGTTCAAATCACTAGTGAAATATGGTATGTATGGATTAGCTATTAAACAATCCCAAACTAAAAAGCATGTTCGATTGTTTAAGGATACAAACATGCATGAATAAGCTTCATACATAGTATTGAAAATCTTCATTAATATATATAATTTATAATTTACGAGAATGGCAATGTTCATCCTAGTACTTAATGCTAAAAACAACATAGTCATAAGACTCAATATTGAAATTCCACGAGGAAAAAGGATCAAAATTGTATTGAAAGTAGTTGAAACTCGAGAGACATTAATAGGTGCAGATGCTCCCCCAAGTTAGATTTGTAGCTCTCCAATCCATTTTATTAACTCATTCCATTGAGCTTTTACATAAATCTACTTCAAGCGGAATAATGCAGTGTTTGGCTAAGCTCTTAATCTTAGAGATAGCGTTAAAACAAAAACTGAGTTTCTTACAAAAGGAGCATTGAAACTGAGAAAATAGAACAGATTGAAATAGAAAAACCTGCACTTGGGAAATAGAGAGGCCAAAATAGTGGCACCTGTTTGAACAAACCATGTTTCGAAGGATGAAAACTAACGAAAAACAAAGCGCATCAAACCCAAAGAGACACAAAATTCGTGATCAACCTCTGATCCCATCCCTCAAGAAACATTAAATTCTTCGAATAAATATAATTACTAATTTTATATTAAAATATATGATATTGATATCTTTTATCTTCAACACACTTGATTAGGTGAACAAAAATTTAATTTTAAATTTTTATATATTTAATAAAAAAAAAAAAATTATTTTTTTTTTCTTATAAATTTAAAAATAAATTTATATACAAACATTGTTTAAATTTTTTATATTTTAATTTGTTTCACAAAAAGTATGAAATCACAATTATCAATACCATATTTTCACACAAAACCCTGATTGTTGTTGCACCATATTTTCACAAAAAATGTTGTTGCACGCATTAGACAATAATTTTTCACTTTCATTTATTATTAATATTATGTTAGATTGCACAAGGAAGATTAAGAAGAAAAAAAATAAAGGGTCCAAACTTCCAGCCACTTCCATACATGTTGGAAATCAACATCGTGTTGGGAGTGTTGATGATGCCAAGATGACCCAAACAACCAGTAAGCCCAAGTACCTTTTCAAGCTTTGTAAGGGTAGCCATCTTCTTAAGGATTGCCCTGGTCTATCTAAGGTTATAGAAGCATGGTCTACACACCCTCGCCAACCCATGTCGTCAGCCTCTGGACAACATGTTGATGACCTCCTGTCAACTAGTCAAGATACCGTTGGAAAGAAGAAAAGTACATTGACCTCGGTCTTCATGCCATTAAATAGGTTGGGTCGAGGGCTAGGCGTGTACCCGTTCCCTATTTACTCAGGCTCTGTTCCAACTATAACAAATAAAATTTACTATATTTATCCCCCAAAAAAGCATTGATGGTGCATTGCCATTATATATGGTATGTCGGGGGTTCAAGCTCCATTGACCAAAGGCTGTTGCGTTGTTTTGTTATAAACTATACCATATATAAATAGTTTGTTGGCGCATAATTTTAACACCCCACGGGTTATGGGTTATGGTTACATTATTCGAATAAAACCGTGGGTTGATGGATTATCCCTTGACCCTTTTTCTTCTTATTTAACAACTTATCAAAAATTAAATAAATTTGCCCCCTTATAGGGTTAAGTCACATGCTTATGGTGTAATGGTGAAGCCGTTGGTTTTTCTGGATGGAGACCCCCCGCTATAGGGTTAAGTCACAAGCGCATGGTGTAATGGTGAAGTCGTTGGTTTTTGGGGATGGAGACCCGTGTTTGATTGTTTGGAATCTACAAAAATTTTGAATAATATTATCCATTAATGGATAATGGGAATCTGCCATGTGGTAGCCTCCCATTTGTTTATCTTTGTCATGTGTTAAACTTGTTGTAATTTGCAAGTGCGAAAACACAAATTACCATAAGACAATCAATACAAATGCAAACAAAAAGGAACACAACAATTTACGTGGTTCACCCAAAAGTTGGGCTACGTCCACCAAGCATAGGTATCGGTCATCTTATTATTCAGCTAATGGAGATTACAGTTAGGTCTCACTCCTCTCTGACACTCACAGCCTCTACGGGCATACAAATTTATAGAAATATACACATTAATTGTAATCTCATCCATATTCTAACTTAGGTGCATTGGTTACAACCAATCCTGGTTTATAGGATCTAAAATCCTATTCACGGATGAGTTGTTGTCACCGTTTCCAACAATCTCCACCTTGACAACAATTAACTTGATACCTTGCTCCTGCTTCTGTTCATCACCTTTTCTGCAAGCCAAGAGAAGCCAAGCACCATTGTAGCTTCTCTAGCGATCTTGGTTTTGTGAACATGTCTTCCACTTCTTCTTTTATGCACTTTTTCAGAGAGACTCCACCTTCATCGATGACACATCTTACAAAATGGTAGCAGTAGGTATATGTGTTTTTGTTTTCTTGTGATAGGCTGGATTCTTAGCCAGTGAATAGCACTCGACTATCACAAAGTAACTTTACATTGTCCTACATCCTTCCAAACTCGCCAAACAAACCTTTCAATAGCTGCCTCTTTGCAAGCATGTGAAGCGGCTACATACCTTGTGAGTGGATAAAGCAACAATGTTACGTGGCATCAACTAATAGCTCCACCTCTGATAAATACATACCACAAGTCGACCTTCTCTTGTCGGATCACTGCAAAATCCAGAATCAGCATATCCGCAGGACTAACTCCGACCATTGTTATGGGTGATACGGTAATCGCATTGCCCGCCGGAATCTTGAAGCACCGATTTCACTGTTGTCCAGTGTTTTTTACCTGGATTTTCCATATACGTGCTGACAACCCCAATTGTATGTGAAATGTCTGGCCTTGTAATAATCATCACATACATTAGACTTCCTCTTGCATTGTATAATTTATTGAGACATTTTCTTCTTTTGTACTGGGACATAAGCTTGAAGAAAGCTTAAAATGGGAAGCGAAAGAGACTGAAATTGGTTTCACATCGTTCATACAAAACCTCAAAGTATCTTCTCAACATACTTTTGTTGTGACAACAAAGCTTCTTACCATTCCTCACGATATACGAATATCTCCATGCTTGAAATCTGCTAACATCTAGATATTTCATATCGAACGTCCTAGCCATCTGAGATTTTAACTTGTTGATCTCAGTTATTCTTTTTATTGTTAAAATCATATCATCAACATACCATACTAAGAAAAGGAATATGCCATTATTCAATTTTTTAAAATAGACACAATGATCATGCTCACTCGCTTGTATAATTTTGGCTCACCATGAAGAGTCAAATTTATTGTACCATTGTCTGGGTGATTGCCTCGGACCATACAATGATTTCTTGAGCACAGACGAACAAATTTCTTGTTGGGTCACGACGAACCCTTAGGTTGTTCCGTAAAATTCCTCATCAAATCTCCATGTAGAAGCGGTTTTAACATCTGATCCAACTCCAAATCAAAGAAATGCAATTAATGCTAACACAATTCGAATCGAAACAATCTTTACAACTGGTGAAAAAATCTCATGAAAGTCAATACCTTCTTTCTGAGAATACCCTTCATAACGATAACTCTTTGTGCCTTTCCACTTTATCATCAACTTTCTTGACTTGTAGACCGACTTGCAACCTATAGTTTTTTTCTGTCTCTTGGAATCTCTACCGGGTCCTTGTAGCATTCCTCTCTAATGCTTTCATTTCATCCTTCATCGCTTCTTTCCATTTTTCACTTTGTTTGAACCCTTCACTTAGCTTCGATGTACGAGAGGTTCATCATCAGTAGTAAAGCTGATGAAACAAAATCATCATACCTTCTTGGAGGAACTATGACCGATGTAGACCTCCTTAGGGTGGTTTGTGGTTCATCCACAATCACATTGAATGTCATCATCATCCGCGTTTTCTTCTGCAGGAACTTCTTCATGAAAATCTTTTGAAACTTGTTCATGTTCATTTTCATCTGTATTTGAATTGGTTTCAATGAGAATCTTTTGATACTTGGGTACTTCTTGTTGTTTCATTTGAACATCTACATTTGATTTGATGAGATGATATTGATTCATCCAAATATTACATCTCTGTTAATGGTGATCTTGTGGGAAGTAGGATCCCCTGGCTTTTGGCCTTATAATGCCCTCACCATATCCAACAAGATAAGTCTTTTTATTTTGGATCTAATTTAGAATGTTGATCTTTATAAATAAGAGCATGAGCATCACAACCAAAAACTTTAAGATTAGAATAATTACAAGAATTTGACACGTCCATACCTCCTCGGGAATTTTTTCATTCTATTGTTGTTGATGGTGATTGATTCACTGAATAACAAGGCTGTAGTTCTGCTTGCAGTTCTAGCAGAATTAGGCGTTGCCAGCATGCTCCTTGTCTCTCTAGAAGAGTCATGTTTATGCATTCAACAACTCCATTTTTGATGAGGAATATAGGCTGTGTTTTTATTCCTATCGATCCCAAACTCCTTGAAATAATTCTCAAACTCCATTGGCGTAAATTCACCACCATTATCGTTTCTTAAACATTTAATGGATCTGCAGGTGCTCTTTTCCAATAAGGTTCTAAACTGCTTGAAAACTGTAATACATCAACCTTACTCTTTAATATAGATCCACACCTTCAGAAATCATTTGTAAAGTTACAAAATATGATGATCCTCCATATGAAATATTAGAGGTCCCAAACATCGAATGAATGCAGTCAGGATTCCTTCAGGTGTGTCTTGGTTTTAAAATCTCGCTATTAGGTGCCATAAACCGCGGTGCTTGCGAAATCTAACTTTAAAGACTTTTAGACTAGGAGTAACTTGCGATCGGTTAATACCTTTAATCCTTGTTCCTTCATACTTGTTAACCCGTTGATGCCACGGTTGAGCGAAGTCAACGTCTCTCGAGATCTTTGTTGTCATAGTCACGATTCAGTCCTCCCTTCTAAAAGAAACAGATTAACAATGTTCTTTGCTTTCATCACTGGTAGAATTCCTTTGTAGACTTTCATAACTCCACCCGAAAAATGGTCTTATAGCCTCCTCATCTAAGACTCCCAAAGAGATTAGGTTCTTCCTTAGATAAGGTACATGTCTTACATCAGTTAGTGTTTTAACGGTTCCATCAAACATTTTTATTCGGATGCTACCAATTACCCCAACTTTAGATGAAATATTATTACCCATGTAAGCAACTCCATCATCTATAGACTGGTAGTAATAAACCAATGTCTATGAAGACTCATGTGGTTTGAAGCACTAGAATCTAATAGCCAATGTTGATGTTGATGTGAACTGGTACTAATTGATAAAAATTCATCAACTATACTTGAACCTATTGCTAAACCTGTTCCAGTTTCTTTTGCTTCCTTCGTCTCTTTTTGAGTGTCTTCTTTGGAGGTTTGTTGTGGCTTCCAACAGTCCTTCTTCGGTGTCCGGATTTACCTCCACAAAACCAACACTTGAGCTTGCTCTTTCTTCCTTTGATTTTGATGGAGAGAAATCCCTCTAACCCTATCATCTTTCTTTAGTGCGCCTTCGACCATCATTGCCTCAGATGTAGAGGGTTCTAGATTTGATTTCTTCCTTGTTTCTTCAGATAGTAAAGCTCCAACAGTATAAACAAACTCAATAGTTTACGGTGAGCCGAAACTAATAGAGTTAACGAAATGATCCCATGATGCGGGCAAAGAAAATAATAATGTAATTGTCTTATCTTCAAATTCAAATTTCACTCCCATACTACTCAACTGAACTAGAAGAGCATTGAAAGTATTAAGATGATCAACAATTTTGTGCCTTCTTCATCGCGCCAAGCTATGGTAATAACGGAAAGATCACATTTTGTCAAGTATTTCATCATGTACAGGCTTTCTAGTTTTGACCACAAACCAGTTGTTGTCTTCTGTAACAATGTTGAACAATACATCGTCGGTAAACCGCAGTATGGCATTCGGTGCTCTCGCATCCATCTCATACCAGTCTTCGTATGTTATGGATGCGGGCTACTTTGATTTTCCCAAAAGTGCCTTCACCACGCCTTGTTGCGAAGCGAGATCATGCATCTTAGCCTTCGGATCCCGAAATTATTCTTGCCATTAAATCTTTCAATTTCGAACTTAGCACTCATCTTTTTCATTAGAGGAAACATAAAGGAACAAACACCACTGTTCACTATTTGCAATATCCAAGGCCCCTTTATAAAATGTGAAGTAATCTTGTGTAATTTTCAAAGTACATACATTCACCTTACATTGGAAACAAAAATTTAATAAAGTTCACTCATGTATTCCTCCACCTTCATCCTCCATGTGTATTTTAATTCTCAAAATATAATAAAAAACCTTAACACTTTTCAATAAAAGTATAGATTTAACCTTTTGAAAAAACTTCATACGAATCCACCTTTAATACTCTCCAAAGGTAGATTGAATGTACCTTAATGTTTTCAAAAATAGATTTAAGTTTTGGAAAGAAAAACAAACCTCATGAATTTTTCAGCGCATGAATTTTTCAGGGCTCCGTGGGAGGGTACAGGGGCGCGCTTAACCAAAATAAGGAAAATTTCATAAGTGTACAAATGAAGCTCCCTTTAGGCGGTAAGGTGACGAAACCCTCCTGACACTCGCGAAACCCGGCGTATATCAATTAAGCGTGGCATTATACTGGTGTGGTAGCGGTCGCGTACTCGAAAAACGTTGTCGGTATGGGCGCTCCTATCAATGATGGCCAGCGTAGATGCTAAAACAGAAATTCAACCGAAGCGATTTTCAATGCGGCTTGTTCGATGTGACTTCTTCAGTCGTCCTCCTCGGCTCTTCCTTGGCTCGATACCACTTATTTATGTGGTACAAGTCGCGGAAACACAAATTACATAAGACAATCAATACAAGTAGAAACAAAAGGAACACAACAATTTCATTAGTTCACCCAAAGAGTTGGAGCTCGTCCACCAAGCACATAGGTATCGGTCATCTTATTATTGAGCCAATGGAGATTACAGACGGATCTCAATCCTCACACACTGACTCTCTCAGCCTCTACGGGAATACAAATTTATAGCAATATACACATTAAGTGTAATCTCATCCATATTCTAACTTAGGTGCATTGGTTACAACCAATCTTGGTTTATAGGATCTAAAATCCTATTCGCGGATGAGTTGTTGTCCATAGATTTCAACAAAAGCGTATTTGGTCCATTATACCGCACAGATTTCCAAATCACCTATTCGGTTGGATGTATGGTGTCCCATGTGGCGCTCCATGGTGTGTCCATGTCACCACCATAAAGTGATATCATCATGCCACATTTCACCCTTGCGGTGGTGACATGTGTCACCTCGACCCCTTTGAATTTTGTCATGTTTGACTTTAACTTTGATCATCCGTAAATTTTTGTATATGAACTCCATTGAGGTGATTTTTACGTCGTTGGAAATCTATTGGCGAGCTCTACACATTGATGTCATTTTCAAGATCATTTGAGATGGTCAAATTTTGAACTTTTGGATGAATCACGGGCCTCTTTAGTGTTCTGAATCCTCTATACTCTGGATTGTAGGCATTCCATGCCCTCTGGATGGCACCTATCGAAGAACTTTTGGTCCTCAAAAGTATGAATATTTCAACAAATTAGTAATGATAACTCTTACTCACTCTTCCACTTTGCTGAATATTCTTGGACTAATTTTCATATTGGACCTTAGATCTTAGATATTGGATTAGTGTACTTTTGTCTTCTTACGAAATATGGCTCACGTCAGCGGCCTCACGGTTGCAGCTCATATATTCTTTCATAGCAAAAGTCTACTCATTGAATCTTTATAATATCTAAATCTAAATCTGTACTCAACATCCACTCCCACCTCCTTCTCGCTAGAATAGTCTATCTTGATGTTATGAAAACAAGTCAAATGTTGATCTATGCATTTCCCTTCGAACTCTCTATATTCCTATATTGTGGATGTATATGTAAGAATCTCTGAATAAATTGTTGATTCAAATTCTTCCTAACGTCCGCGGGTTTATGTTATGATAAAGTATTAATAATTCATTAATTCATCTCATGTTTTCAATTTGGTGCGCACATCAATTCATCCAAATGAGTGGATACAAAATCAATATACGAATCTTTTCAGACATCACAAACAACCATTGATACAATATAATGTATACAAAATTCATTTATTTTATGTCATGCCATATTATTCACTTTTGGCAATCCATCGTATTTCTTTGTCAACCCACACTTGTAAATCTAAAATTCATGTAATTAATAATTATGTGTACATGCTTATAACGTTGACATGTACTTACAACTTTTCTCCTCTCGACCTTGTAATTTTTCGTATGTAGGTTTAATGGTTAGATGTGGTTACTATAGAGAGGATCCAATTTTTATTTTTAACAACTATGAGGAAGAAAATATAAATTTATCTTTCAATTGTTTTTAAACATCCATGTGTTTGCTACTATGACATATATTGGTTACACTTGTCAGTGCTCACATATAGTGATTGGCTACCCGACGACAAGCTCGATTAGCTCGTTGAGAGCCCACGGTAAAGTCCTTTATGTAGAATTTTTTAGAAAAATAAGAAAAAGGGAGTGTATTTTCTTATTTTTTTATATTGTAGCTTCGAATGTGTAAGGGTATGAGTGAATGATGTTAGACCTCGTATAGGTGGAGAAGAAAATTAGATTTGTGATTATACTGGTTGGGATGAGTTATAAATGTAGAATTGCTCTCTAGAATGTGAATATAATCTTAATTGAGATATTGAAATCCCGTGTGTATACTTGTTGGTAATGTGATCATGAGAAATCTTGTAAAATAAAAAAAGGTGCTAAAATAAAATAGTCAGAAATAGAAGTTGAAATAGTTTGGAAATATTATGACAAGGTTATAATAAGAGTAGTTTGGAAATATTATGACAAGGTTATAATAAGAGTTTCTTGCCATTCATTGGAAAACTTGTGGACTCATAAATTATATGCACTTTTTATTAGAACCCAAAACTATTCATCCAAGTGTTATAGATTTCAGAACCTAAATACCTATTAAGAAAATGGAGAACAGTCATTGCAATAGATTCACACAAAATAATAACTTGTATTTCTATCTTAAACACAACACAGTATACATATATATAGTTGGATTCAGATCCAATTGATTCCACTCATGGAGGGAGAGGTTGAGAGAATATCTCAACAACCTCCTATAAATCTTCAACCAATCCCTAAATTAATCATTAATTCTAACACCCTCCCTTAATGAATAAATCACATATTACAATTCTCAAATCACAACATAGATCTATGTCTGATCTGGTCTTCATAAGCTCCTACACCCACTCCGATGCCTCTGGACTGCACTCTTTCTCTTCCTCTTCTTCGAGCTTACCATTCAACTCATTTAAAGCATAAACGCTTCAAAACATCTTTGACGTTCTTGTAGAAATGACGCTTCTTGACCTTCCGAAGGACAATCTTGATACTGAACCATCCTATGGATACACTTCCATCTGCGAATATTTTGCTTTCGGCTATACGCAGTTATCTAGGAGAATGATCTAGATACTAAATGTATTCAGCAGTCAACTTCACAACTTGACCTTTTTACACACACTCACAAACACTATGATAACCCGTAACTGATTATCTTGGAGCACTGAAGTACAACAAGAATCTCCAGCTTTGAATAGACTTGTAGACATATTTAAACCAGTCATGTATTCCTATAGCACCGAAGTGCACCAAGAACCACTAACTTTAAAAGATGCTACTCTATTCCCTAATTGGTTCTTCATAATCATATAAGTTTTCAAATCACAAACTGGATCAAATAAAAACAATGAATACTACACACACAGATCCAAGAACATTATAGACATCTTTTACTCTAAGATTCAAATCTGTAAATATGACCATAAGGCTTTGTCGTGAGACTGTTCCTGATTCTCGGCAACTTCAATCCGGAAGGCAGGCAATGGACAGTCTTCTTCTTCGATCTCAAGAGCCTGAGAAAATTCCTCTGACCAAAGCAATGACATCCGTAACTGAAAACCCCATATTCAGGAACTTTGTGGATAACGAATCGGTCGCTGCAGCGAAGGCTGTTTTCACAAGAGTTGCATTGGCGGTGGTGCTATCATGTCTTCCCAATTGCACACTCCATGACGGACCACTAGACATTGATACGGACCGCTCCGCGGCTATAGCGAGAATGTCAGCACAGGAAACTGTTGCGCTGCACTCATTTTCTATTGTCGCCTTCATGTCCTCACATTTCTCCATGGTTTCCACAGCATCGATGAGAAAATCCTGAAGTTTTTGCAGTAAATTCATGTGCTTTCTTCAATCTTTGAATATGCTAGCTAGAAAGCTATTAAACAGAAATTTTGTATCATCTGGCAATGACGATTTATGTTCTCAAACTCCCGACTCTAGTCTGGACGAAAATTGCAACCGAATTGGAATTTTCTGTTACTAACACATCATGCGTACTGATATCCAAGTTGCAGAGGGTCACCAGCTAGTATGCGGTGATGTTTCACTTCTATTCAAGAGATGAGACACACAGATCTGTGGATCAGTGATCTTCTTCTTTCTCTACAGACAACTCGAAATATAGGCAATGGAAGCGATTAAGATATCTCAGGGAACTTCACACAAAACACACAAACTCAGAAAACACACGAAAAAGCTAATCTACTCTCACACTATAACCTACAATCTACAGCAGTGGTTTGACAATCATTGCTCTCGCATCTTCCTGGCCATCCCGTGAGGGATTTAAGCCAGTAGAGGCTCTGATACCATATTAAGAAAATGGAGAACATTCATTGCAATAGATTCACACAAAATAATAACTTGTATTGCTATCTTAAACACAACACAGTATACATATATATAGTTGGATTCAGATCCAACTGATTCCACTCATGGAGGGAGAGGTTGAGAGAATATCTCAACAACCTCCTATAAATCTTCAACCAATCCCTAAATTAATCATTAATTCTAACAATACCATCCAAAATTAACTTGAACTAACATCTTATTCAAAAATTAACTTGACGTGGACTTAATTACCAACCGCATCAGGTATTAACTTGATGCAGACGTAATTACTAACTGCATCATTTGCGTAATTACATCGAAAGGTGTACACCTATTGATAATGGGCAGATTTAATAGGGGTTTAGTGCTTAATAAGTTTTCTATGGAAAAGATTAAATATGGCTGGAATATTCTTAGTAGTCACACAAAATAAATGGCTGTGATTTCTTTTTTTAACCATGGGAACAACAACCTCCCAAGAGTATATCCAACAACCCGCAAGCCAGATATACCAATAACTTGTGACTCAGCAGGGGCCGAGACGTCCCGAGTCCCACCGAAGTGAACCTCTATCCCAGGGGTCGTCTACCCTTCTAGCCTTGTCACAACGTGCCAATATGAGCATCCCTACCCCCCGTCGGTTTTTGAACTTATGACCTCCCCAGAGATAACACATGTTCTTAACCATTGGGCCCACTAAAGTGCTCACCAAGTGATTTCAATCATTAACTTCCTAGCTATTATAAAAACATCTGTTTATGTGTTTACTTTTTTACATTTACCTAATCATATTTAAAAATTACTTTGATAGCTAACTGATTGCCACCTAAGTGATTAACAAAAACTAAAATATTAACACC
>SNQJ01S0048130.1:0-11867 GCA_010110895.2 Picea sitchensis | reverse complement strand
AAAAAAAATCTAAATAATTTCATATTTGTTTTAATCATCATTATTTTTAAATTCAATTTAAATATAATACTTTTTCCAACATCAACATTATAAAAATATTTAAGTAATTTCATATTTTTTTTAATCATTATTTTTAAATTCAATTCAAATATAATATTTTTTATAAATAATATATATTTATTTTTATTTTACAACTACCATGTCCAATACATACCAAAATATCAAACAGTGATCGAGAGAATGGGGCAATAATCTCATGTATGTTATTGCCTTAATTCATGTTTAACATGGCATAAATATCTAGAAATATTCAAATGAGTGCGTAGAATATTCAAGTAAGTTGTGTGCAGTGACTAAGACTGGGCTTAAATATCTAGAAACATACAAATGAGTGCATTGAATATTGAAACGAATTTCCTGGACGGTGCGGCAAGGAAGACTCGCAAAGTAAGTAATCTCTTGTTATATATAATGGAGAGAGTACCAAAGGTGTAGGGCTAGCTTCCAGGTAGAGAAGGCGACCAAAGGCTGCCTTTCCAATCTACTCTTCAATAACACACCTAAAAGTTGGACTCACATCCATATCCACACCCGCTCCATATCCTCCTCATAATTCGTCTCAACCTCCACCGCCTCATATGACTCCTACTGCTACAAATTTATGTCCTAACACATAGTGTTGGTACTATTCACAAGACGTGATAGTAGAAAACATAGGTCTAATTTATACTTACAGTATAATTGCATAAATTTGTGCATTTTATAATTCCTTTGAAGTTGTAGCATTAGTAATCATACCAAATTGTTACACTTAAAATATTGGGGACTAAATTTAAAAATTAGAGACACATAATATCTGAGAAAACATGAACTAAAACAATGAAATCCAAAATTACTCAAGATTTATAAAAGGAATTTTATTAGAAATCTTAGTCTTTTTTTACAAAAGCCAATCCCCTTTACACCAAAGTTCCTTTCTTTTATAAAAAAATGAATACAAGCATAAGTGGTTATTGAGAGCTATTATTTAGCTTCAAAATTTCAACAACATATCTGGCTTTTACAAACAAAGAAATAAACACATTTGAACTTGATATTTGCCCAAAATATCTCCTAATTTTGCTTCAACTGTCTTAATGACTCATTCAATTAGCAATTGAATTAGAAGCTTTCAATTTTCACTTGATGAGTAGTTGAAAGCCATCATTTTCTTGTATGCAATATCTAACTCAATTTGCTTCTCATATGAAGTAGGATTTGAGAATATATTTGTAACGTGCCATAGTAAGTAAAAATAATCTATGAGGATATCCACAATTGTTTGTCCTCTCAAGACTTCAATCACTCACTGGAATTTATCTTCATTTTCTCTTATTTTGAACAAATTTATTATGTAATTCTGGAATATTAGAAGTTTTCCTTTATCATTCAGTGTTGAAAGCAATCCCATCTTTACCAAGTTTTCAAACTTATTGGTGAACAAATCAACATTTCTTTTAACCATTATACATTTATTTTGTGCTTGTTGTATAAGGCTCATTTTTGTAAAAACCTTCTCTTCCTCCATCACCATTGTAGTCATATCCTCTATGCCTTTGCTCTTCAATACTTCTTTTGAGTTAGAATTTAGGAACTTGATAATTCTTGTAGCAACTTGAGGTCTGGTTCCCAATTATTCATCTGTCAAAGAAACCTCTTCTTCAATTATCTTGAAGTAATTCCAGACTTTGCTAACTTTAGTGATGATTTCATCCCAAATAAGATGTATGGCTCCTATCAGATATGGCTTCCCAGATAACTTATTCTACAATTGCTCTATATTTGCTAACATCGTAGCTTTCAACTTCTGGTATTGTTCAATGATTTTATCTTTGTCTTTCAATTGTTCTTTGAAGACTTTGATTTCTTCATTCTGTGTGGAGACTGATTTCTTTAGTTTCCCAATTTCAACTCCCTTTAGATTTAGCTCTGACAACTCTTTTTCTAACCCTTGTGATGGGTCTACTGACTCTGTAATCTATGAAGAAAAAGGTTCTTTCTTTAGGATTTCAATTTGTTTCTCATACATTTCTATTCGGTCTCTCATATGCACTATTTGTTTCAATAGTTGATCCTTTACTTTTTGCATTACTTGCAACTTTGGAGTATGTACATGATCGATTCTAGTGATGTTAAGTCTTCTTTAATTCCCTAATTTATGTATCTTTTGTTTTCATCAAAGCTTGTACTAATGTTGCATCATGTGGATTTGCTCTCAAGTCGATTACCCATTGTTCGAGCTCCTCCACTTTCATATGTCTAGTTCTATTGGCTAGCTTTTCTTGTCTTAGATGATTTCTGATCTTTTCATTTATAATTTGTAACTTCTTTATTCCAAGAGAAGCTATCATCACATCTATGTTTAACATTTCTCCAATCTGTCTGTGTAAGTCCATTTTGTCAATTGGATGAATTGCATTAAGATTAATTGAAATGTTAGTAACTTTCTTTTGATCCTTTCATTCCAATACTATTATATTCAATCTACCCTTTTCATAATCCGTTGCAGACAACAATCTTGTCTGAAATGCTCCTTAGTCAAATATTTTAGGAAGAATATTATTTTTAATCTTCATACCCTACTTCTTAATTGTCATAAACGGGTATATAATTGTAAGCACACTAGACCACAAATTTGGGGAATTCATAAACTCAGGGAACTATAAACTTACCCAAATGAGATTCCCAAGTGTGATAATAGTCAACTAAGTCTCTACAATTTTTCATTGCTAACTCCTGAATTTGAAATAAGTCAAAAGATAGAATAGGGTCAAAAACATCTTTGTCCGTATCAACTAAGTCTTCTTCTTCAATTGTTAATGGTCTTCTAATTTTAATTGACTTAGAAGATTCCATTATTAATATGAAATGCTAGGTAACAAAGGAATTTTTGAATTACCCGGGGGAAAACTTGCTCCAAAGGATAATTGGGGTGGGTTGGCGGTTTGCGTTAGAAAGTTACCGGCTTTGAACTTTCGTGAACAAATATTGACAAAGATTGACTGCTGAAACTTCTAATTTTAACCTTTAAAAATTAAACTTGAATACGTGGCCAATTGTTATTGGTGTAAAATAATTAAATAAAAATATAAAATTGACCAAAATAGTCATTTCACCTTTTCCGCTTGCTTATGTCATCAGGTATACATGTCAGCTTCTTGTAACACGTAACACGTATTCTGGGCCAGCACGGTCGTTTCGCTTTGCGGACCCCCACCCTTTTGTCAACTATTGAGCATACCAGGGGGCGCAATTACATATATACGTGCTTTATTAACAAAGAATTACATATAAATAAAACAAAACATTACAATCATATATATATAACTACATGAAATAATTCAAAAAATTATATAAAAATAAAATTAAACCGAAAGTTTAAAAAATAACTTAAACTAAACTATAAATATTAACACTCAAATGTTAAAAAAAAATAACTATATTATAAAATAAAACGAATTAAGAAAAATTAAAACCCTATTTAAAAGAAAAGTAAAACTATAATCTAAATCATCTAATTATTAAATAAAAATTTTAATTTTTAATTTTTAAATTTATATAATGCTATAATATTTGGCATTTTTAAATTTATATAATGCTACAACATTTGGCTCCAATTGAGGATTGTTTCTCCCTGTGTGAGACGCTAAAAAATAGTAGACTAAGTGCCTCCTTTATTGGGTTATGGAGTCGTTATTTTGAAAACAAAACTAAATTATAAAACTAACCATTCAATGAAATACAATTTTTTTTTAAATAAATTAAATAAACATTTTCTCAACTATAAAAATTAAGCCCCCCTAATAGAGGAGACACAATTAACTAATAATAACATATTGAACATGTTTAGTAGAAATAAACCAGGAAGGATAAATATGTTTTTCCATTATTCAAATTTACTCAAGAACTATCTAAGATAATTACATCATAAATGAAATATCAAAAGTCAAATACCAAACTGATTTTTGTCAACCCAAGAATTTAAGTTGTGAAAATTTTATACCAGAGCTCAGAATAAAGTTGTTCCCAAGTAAACTAATTTGATTGAGTAATGAGATAACGATACTCATTTGACAATCCTCCTTCATCTCCATGTTGTTCCTACACTTCCAAAAAACATCCATAGCATATGGTGTAGTCACCTCGACATCACAAGCCTTGTTTCACTGCCAATAAGCGTCCATAGCCCCAATGAAGATGTCTGCATTTCCCAACTGAATTTCCTTTCGCCGTCTCTTTTATTAATATGCACTTTGTATAAGACGAGGGAAATCAATATGTTTTTCACACCTAGGGATGATGTTTGTTTATCAAAGATGAGTTGGAAATAACTGATTTATAAAGTATATTCATAAAGGTTTTATTTCCTTAGTCCTAACTCCATCTTTCCAAAAAAAACCAGTCTCATGTTTCATTATTTTGATTTTTTAATAAAATTCCTTGGGTAACTAAATCAATTGAAATTTGACAACTAAGCCTTTGTCTATAAAACAATTACCCTAAATATATATTTTCAACTTTAATAAGGAAATTTAAAAATATTCTCCTTTCTAGTTAATGATAACATGTCAAAAATATTTCATCATTAGTTTGAACAATCTTTTCTACTAAGATTAGGAAAGAATTTGAGATCATCGTGATTTATTTATTTTAAATAAAATATAAATCTAATCCAATCTAACAAGAAATGAACCATGCTCAAATTAAAACAATCATTCTAAAAGGTGAGAATTTTATTCCAAGAACATTCTAATCTTGTTTTAATTGGATCATCCATGTTAATAAAATAGTAAGTTTTATGAAACAAAACTTCTAATCCAATCAACTTATTTCAAAATTAATTTTTAGAAGTCTCTGAATTTTTTTATGAAAAGTAAATGTCAATGTCAATCCAAACCAATTATATACAATGAAATAAAAAACTAATTAGAAACTGCCTAGAATTGAATAAAATGCTTCAAGAACCGCCCATTCATAGGAAATTCCAGTAGATATCCATCCAGATTCTGAAGAGAAAATGAATTATTTCTTCACTTGCAATGGCCTTGAAAGGACCAAGCCATAGATTATCAAATTTTCCATGCTTTCCATGGTCTTCTCTTCCTCTATCCCATTTTAACACTAAGTCACAAGAAACAAAATTTCTTTTTTTTTTTCTCTTCTATAAAAAATAGTCTTCATTTTGTCTTGATATTCTTGAAATTTCTCGTTTACTTGTTCCCTATTTTGTTTCACTTCAACTAGTTGATTCATCCTTCTAGTTATATCATTTGGTTCTTCTTCAACATCCTACAACAATTTCATAACATGTAGAGATAGATTAATAAGAAGCACAGTCTATGCCATAAATTAATTGAAAATGTGACATACATGTTTCACTTTTAGTGCTAATTCTATTTTCCCACAATGCATATTGAAGAGAGTAGAAGTGTCCTCAGACACACAAATTTTATTAAAAGAAGGAAAATATATTACACAATAAGTGCAAGAACTTACAATCTCCAACATTACTCTCGCATGAGAAAATGGGAAATTTAATAATCTCATCATACTAATTCTAAACTAATATTTGTTATGGCTATATTATCACATAATTATGTGACTATGACAAGTGTCCAAGTACGTTTTGTTAGCACTGAAAGTCACCCTCAGATTGCGGGAGGATAAGCCCAATACCCATCAGAGTTTTTGGTGGATGTTGGTTTTATGTGAGTGGAGGTCAATGGACAAAACTCAATATATGACAACACAGAATTGGGAAAGAAATGCACAGGGAAGTGAGGGCCACAACTAACTTTAGTCAGTGAATTGAGTTTAAGTGTGAGCAGAGGGAAGACTTAGTAAGAAAGGTGGACAAGACTGTTATGGGCATCAAGCCTTCAAGTAGCTTGGAGAAGAAAAAATCAGACTCAAGATCACTCTTAAGCTCAAGCTTTAGACACTGAAATATGTCCAAACTGGTCAAGATACTGCTGACTAAAACTGGTCACGATACTGCTGCAATCAAACCTACATTACAACAACATAACAACCCTCGACTGGATCCTCCATGCCTAAGTGTTTTAGCATAGATTTTACAAAGAGATGAAAAGAGGTTGACTTCTATTAATCTAAAAGTCTCAAATCCGATACATAACCAGATAACAGTTATGGCATCAAACATTACAAAATAGGGATCTCTACTCAACCAGTTGACGACCCTAACAAAATATAAAAACTATCTATTTATACTCATAGCAGTCCCCAACTATCAGGAGTGTGATCTGATCACTACAATCAAAGCTTTGCGTCGGCGATTTCTTCTGTCAGAATGAACGTGTATTCCTCTGTCAGACGCGAGCTTAGATCAGCATGGGTCTGCAAGGAAATCTGCTCGCAGGGGTACCACGAGCTGACGGTTTAGTTCCCACGGTCGGGCCTTCCATGCCTTCCACTTATGAGGTGAGCTGAGGTTTCAACCACCAAACCTACCTTCCATTAACTGATTTTCCTTGGATATTGAACGAGACTTAATGCTCAGGGGTGTGACCACTTGCTGCTCTCGGATAGGATTCCATATAAACATGTAATTGCGAGGCCGCTCAGAGGTGGTTTGGGTTCAGACTGCTTTTGGGCCCTCAATCCATCACATTTCGCCACGTAGTATTTTCTCCATACCATGGTTTCCATTGAGATACCACTTAAGAAAATATCGCCCGAGCATGTTGCATCCCCACAATAGACTATGGTCACTGATCTAGTCATGATATGAGATCTGGGTGCACCGACTAGATTTGGCGCCACCGCCAAGCTTACTCGCCCACCAAATTTAGGATCTTCCAAAAGTGTGCTTTGGTGTGGGGAGCTACTTTTGGCGTTAAACAATAACACCTCCCGGAGGATGATCTGACGTGGAGGCCAGATGTTACCATGCTGATGTGTCGCAGATGGAGAGGTAACACGTTTCACTTGAAAACAGGCTAGAGGCGTGTTTGAGAATACTTGAAAAGAGGGAAACGTGTCAAAACCATAAGGGTGTCACCTGTCTATGCTGATAGCCGACATGCATTTGGCTCTCTAGGGCTCGGGGGCTAGCTCCTATTTACCTGCTGTGATTTTACCCAGAGCTATGGATCTGGCGACACGTGGCTCTTTGAATTGGATGACTGAGATCCACTCCGGATCTCCGGGCTCTGGGAGAATCAAAACTCAAACTTCGTTTTTCCCATGGATTTTACCCGGAGTCATAGATCTGATGACACGTGGACCTCCTAAGATCGACGACTAAGATCTCTTCGTGGCTCCGAGCTTCAGACTTCTCAATAGTCAAAATTTACTTGCCCCAAGAAAATCCGTCCGAGTTAGGGATCTGACAACACATGGCTCCTGGATTTGGATGACCGAGATCCACTCCGGGTCTCGGGACTCTGGGAAAATCAAATCTCAAACTTATTTTCCTTTTGTGTTTTCACCTGGAACTATGGATATGATGACACATGGCTATTGCAGATCAACGACTCAAATTCACTTTTGGCCTTTGGGCACTTCGACACTTCGGGACCTTGGGGAGGCACTGTCGCTAATATCAATGACTCCCTGTTGATTTTGAGATCAATGGTCCATGATTGCTTCGGGAGTTTGGGCTTCGCCTCTCCGAAAGTTTTATGCACTTCTCACTTTGAAACTCCCGAAGCTCATTTCTCTGAACACTTGGATTGGATGCCACCTGTCCCCCTCGAGATTAATGACTCATGCTCGCTCCAGGTCTCTGGTCTTTGGACCTTCTGCTCTAGCACTATACTTCACGTGACTTTGAACTTCCGAATGCTCGTGAGTCGCTGATTCGAACTGCTCCTGGAATATCCCCCGTTGAAAGATTAAAATTGCCTGTTGCTTTTAAGCCCGAAATGGGATGCTTTGTATGCCGCTCTTTATGTTAATGGTTGCGCCCTGCATGATCAAGAATCTAGATGACTGGTTGTGGGATGGGAAAAGAGAAGGATCAGTGATAAGGTAAAGGAGATGAGTGCCTAAACAAAAAGGGGCAAACAAAAATGATTTTGCCGGCTGAAGGGGAAAATTTAAAGACATGGCTTGCGAAAGAGAGAAAAACAAGGTATGAGCATGGACTCGGGTATAAACCACCAACTCACATGACTCTGACACGTTCATGTGATAACACATTTAATAAGGATTCTAACAATTTCTTATTTTGTTGCTTCTAAGAAGCAACTCTTTTCTAGACTCATTATCTAATCTAACTATATGCATTCTAGAAAATCCTATGTAAAATAAAATAATATTATACTATGTACTTTATGATCATAATACCTAACATTCCCCCCTTTGATCCAAAAGAAGATTGGAACAAATACCACGTTCTTCTCTAAACTTAGTAAATTTGATCATGCCAGGTGGGTTTGTGAAAATATCTAAGATCTGATCTTCTGAAGGACAATATATCGGTTTGATTATGCCCTTTGCAATCACTGTCATGGTGTAATGATACTTAGTGTCGAAATGCTTTGTTTTGTTATGAAAAACTGGATTTTTAGTAAGTTTAATGGTTTACTGACTTTCAATTAACAATGAAGTAGCTTATGTTTGAGAAATTCCCAAATCATGTAAAACTCTACGTAACCAAACTATCTCACGTGTTGCTTCCCATGCTGATATATATTCTGCTTCTGCAAAATAATTTTCTATAGTAGTATGCTTCTTGAAACTCCAATAAATTATCGTTGATACCATATCCATCAAGTAACCTAATGTTTATTCCCTATCATCAACACTTCCAACAAAATCTGCATCTAAATATCCAACAAGTACACATTTTTTATTCTTCTTGTATAGAAGACCATAATATTTTGTACGTTGAATATATCTAAGAATCTATTTTGCTGCATTCCAATAGCTCTCCCTAGGTTCTTACATAAATATGGAGAGAATATTGATTGCATGTGAAAATTCTGGATGAGTGGTTGTCAATTAGATCAAGCTACCAATCAATTTCATGTTACTAGTGTTGTTTACCAATTCCCCCCCTTCAAGTTTTGAAAGTTTTAAATTTTTCTCCATCGGGGTGAGAATGGATTTGCAATCTATCATGCCAAATATTTTTAATAGTTCAAATACATACTTTCATTGACTAATGAAAAAGTTGTTTGAATGTTGGAATACTTCAACTTTAAGATAGTAGTGAAGTAATCCCAATTTTGTCATTTTGAATCTATCCTGTAATTCCTTCTTTACCAATACAATATGATCATCATTTTTCCCAGTAGTGATCAAATCATTCTCATCCAAAACTTTTTTAATGATTCCAATCCCTTTCGTTGTTAGTCAAAACGTTTTTAATGATCTTTATTAGACTTTATTGGATGATTTTTCCAATCTATTACTCTGAGGATAATAGTAGTTGAATGTCCAAGAATAATATTGTATGTTTGACAGAAATCAATCATAGCAAGGGATTTAAAAGCTTGAGCATTATCTATAATGATTTTCCTTGGACCACCAAATCTAGAAAAAATGTTTTCTTCAATAAATTTAATAACAACTGCATCAGTAGCAAATTTGGTGGGAATTTCCTCTACCCATTTTGAAAAATAGCCTGTTGCAGTTAAAATCCATTTATGTTGTGCACTAGGAGGATGAATTCACCTACAAAATTTAATCCCCATCGTTGGAAAGGGGCTTCAACTTTAATTAGCACTAAAGGTAAAGAGGGAAATTTTTGTTTACCAACAAAAAATTGACATTGTTTACAAGATCTTACTTTTGCATTCACATCTGAGAATAATTTTGGCCAATAATAACTTGCTCCTAAAATTTTATATATCGTAGCTCTCCAAGCATGATGTCCTCCACATATGTATTTGTAAAATTCATATATAATTCCTTCGGTTTCCTCTTCAACAATAAAATTCAAAATAATGTCGAAATGATCTTTCGAATAAAGGTTTTCATCAATGATACAATATTTGATAGCTTGTAGTTTCAAAGATCTAGTTTTTGCTTGATTTAAATGAGATGGACACTCAAGAGTTTGTAAATATAAAACAATATCTTTGTACCAATGAGATAAAAGAAAAATCTCATGTACCTTTTTAACATGCTATTGTGACTCTATTTCCTCTAACTTTGCTAAAATATGTTTGATTGTTTCTGATACAAGATTTATTCCAAGAGCACTGCAATTCGATTTTTCCAACAACTTTTCCAAACCTTGACCTTTGACTAATTTTGTAGGATTTATTTCAAGGTCATACTCTTGAATTTTTGTTATCCACTTACCTCTTCTTCCATCACTATCAGGTTGATTCAAAATATCCTTAACAATACTACTAATATGCAATAATCTTGGAATGTAGGACATAGGCTCTAAAAGATTTCAAAGATTTTACTAATTTGTATGATTTTTTTTCAAGAATTTTATATTTGAGTTTTGAATCTCTTAAACTTTTGCTAAAGAATGCAATAGTTTGTTCATGATTTTCATCATTCTTATGTAGAAGTATTGCAACAATAGCGTTTTCATAAGCAAAGGAAGAGATAAGAAAATATTTCGAATAATATGGGCTTACCAGAATTGGTGCTTTCTTGATTTGTTCGAATCATTGTCTTGCCTCTAAAGACCATTTGACTTCACTGTCCCTTTTCAACACATCTGTCAAATCTTTCACAACTTCAACAAAGTTAGGGATAAATCTTCTTAGAAATTGATTTTTCCTAGAAATGATTAAATTTCTTTTTTGTTTCTTGGAAAATTGATGACTTTGATTGCTTCAACTCGTTGGGGATCAATCTTCACACAATATTTTGAGATAATATGCTATAGAAATTTACCTTCCTACATGGGAAAATTTCATTTTTTAGGATTCAATGATAAACCATATTTCTTACACTTTATAAAATTTTGTCTAAGATGTTTTAAATGATCTTCATCAAAATTTGAGAAAATAGTCAATTCATATAAATATATAACAACAAATTTATCTCTTTCTCCCACAAAATCTATGTCCATGTATGTTGGTGTAAATATATGTTTAGTATATTTCCCTCATTTATATATCAATACGGGATTCGTAATCAGTAGAGTTGTTACACTGCATGTGCCGAAAATAGGTAATCTATCTATGTATGTTGTGTCTAGCTCAATCAAGAAACAATCAATAACAAAATACTCTGTTTTTGGAATATCTGAACACTATTATTCACACAAATTCAAACTAGACGATAAAGCTCATAGTAAAAATCTCAAACAAACACTCGGTTGAAAAAGGTTCTTGCTCAGATAGAAAGTCTGTTCATTATAGGACTGCGAAATAAAAGTATGAACTGAGATCCTGCTTCATGTAGCAATTGAATTCACATGACAATTGACAATTCACTCTATTTACTCTTGGAAAGAAACCAATCATGACCTAATCAATTCCAATCAAAACTTCCTTCCTCAATACAGGAGACAATCAATATGATTGAAAGACTTCATCACTGATGCATGAAGGGTGAGAGATGAAGTCTACTTGTTCCTGTACCTATTGAAGACAACACAATTACTAAGACTTCCAAATTCAAAAAAATAATTGTTGGGGTCAGAAGTCACTCCTGGATTGTAGCAGGAGTAGGCCTGATGCCCATCAGTTTATATCACTATTTGTTGATAAAGGGGGATGAATGGAAGTAAACTCAGAACAATATCGTTCTAACTCAGAAACTAGGCCAGGCATGCACAAGCAGATGAGGTCTTGGTTCAACTTCAGATAGTAAGTTGTAATAAGGGTGAGTAGGAGGAAGACTTCTGTGAGGAAATGTGAAGGCCTGTTGTAGGCATCGAGCCTCTAACA
>SNQJ01S0048128.1:32392-47824 GCA_010110895.2 Picea sitchensis | reverse complement strand
GGAGTTTTGAGCAAGTATATGTCAAAACCAGGGAAGGAGCATTGGACAATAGTAAAGAAGGTCTTCAAGTATCTTCGTGGAACCACCAGTTATGGATTGTACTACCAAGGAAGACCAGAATTGGACAGAGTGGTATAGATACATGGCTTTGTTGATGTAGACTGGGCTAGAGATATGGATCGCAGAATATCTACAAGTGGGTATGTGTTTAACCTACTTGGAGGAGCAATCAGTTGGATGAGAAAAAGACATGTTGTAGTGGCACTCTCAACTATAGAAGCTGAATACATGGCATCCACTCATGCAAGCAAGGAAGCAGTATGCTTACAAAGATTATGTTCAGGTATTGGGTTGGTACAAAAAGTAGTGATATTAGATTGTGACAATTAGAGTGCAACATTCTTGATAAAGAACCCAGCTTATCATTCGAAGAAAAATCATATTGATGTTCAATATCACTTTGTGAGAGACATTGTTGAGGAAAAGAAGGTGTTGTTGGAAAAGGTTGACACTTTGAAGAATGTTGCATATTCATTGACAAAGTTTGTGAGCACAAAAAAGTTCTCCCGGTGTAGAGTAACAATGGGCATTTTTTCCCTGGATTGTTGACTATATAATCCCCTAGACCCCTGGATGCAAAGAAAACAACAAGTGGGAGAATGTTGGGTATGTGTTATATTCTTTGCATGTGTGTGTGTGGGCGTGCCAGATATGACAACTGCGTCTAACTATCCCTCATAGTAGTTCTCTGTTTGTGCCATGTGCATCGGGCTCTTTCCTAGGGGGGTCCCAGGGGGGGCAGGTATGCCCCCCCTGGTTACGCACAGTGCCCCAAAATGTTTTTTTGGGCGAGTTTTTCTATTTTTAGCAGTTTACTAAAAATAATCCTGGTTTTAGGGATTAGGGTTTTGGTATCTATAGAATACCTAAAAACATTGTATATATTGTATAGTGAATGATTAATGGTGAAATTCGAGATAATGAATATAAGAAAGGTTTTCCCAGTTGAGGGTTTCCGGTATTAAATCTTTGTGTACTCTGTGTATGAGCCATTGATTTAATTTTGATTTTCTTAAGAATATATATGCATTGCTTTACTTCACAGGTTTAAAAATTACACATACTTGGTACATGGTTGGATGCACTTGTTTATGGTACAGGTTGATTACAGGTTGTTTGGTACATGTTGGTGTATGGTCGATGCAATTGTTTATGGTATAGGTTGATTACAGGTTGAGGTACAGGTTGATGCATGGTTCAGGTTTATTAGTATAGGCTTACAACGATATATATCACAGTGATAGCGTGACATTGGTTCCATCATTCTACTTCTAATTCAGGGCAGTTGGACGAGGCAAGAACAGGTGGTTGTAGCCACCTTCCGTTTGTATCCAAAGAAAATAGGGGGTTGTAGCCTCCTTCTGGTTATAGCCAGAGAATAGGGGATTTGGAGCTTCCCTCAGGTTATAGCCTGAGAAACAAGAGGGTTGGATCCTCCTTCCAGTTGCAGCTGGAAAACAAAGGAAGTTGGTGCTTCCAATGAATGTAATTCTTCAAGACATATAAGAAAAAAAAATTCATGGTTTTCTCCCGCTTTGGGTTTCCAAGTAAGACACTGGTGTACTATGTATGTGTATGATTATTCATTTGTTCATTGCTTATTTACTCTGCAGTTATTGGATGATAATGCTACATTGATATAACATTTGGATTATATGGTTAAAAAGGATTAAATTTCTCTATTATTGATTCACCCCCCTCTCAGTAATCCAACAATTGGTATCATATCCGATTCCTTCAGAAATCAGTTTAACCACTGAAAGGTAGATCATGGACAACAACAAATTGTATAAAAATTGAATACCACGGTTCAATGGATAGAAGTATGCATTTTGGAGCATAAGAATGAAACCATATATACAGGCACAAGGATTTGAATTTGGCAATCAATTGTAGATGGATACACAACACCAGCAGTTCCGCCGACAAATGACAAAGCAGTAAAAATCGATCAGAATATTTCCAAAGCCAAAAATGCACTTCTGAATGGTCTTAGTGAAACAATATTCACCAAAGTTGCACATTATAAATCCGCTAAAGAGATTTGGGACAAAATTCAAAATATTTATGAAGGAGATTCAAAATTCAAAGAAGCAAAGCTTCAAACTTACAGAGGTCAGTTCGAACAACTTAAGATGAAGGAAGATGAGAATATTGCAACTTAATTTTTACGAGTTGATGAAACAGTAAATCCAATCATAGGACTGAGAGAAGAAATCAAAGAATCTGTAATTGTTCAAAAAGTACTAAGATCTCTTCCTATGATATTTGACCCTAAGATATCAACACTAGAAGAAAGATTAGATCTAAACTCAATAAGCATGGATGAATTACATGTAATCTTCACAACATATGAAATGAGAACTAAACAAGAAAATCCAGATATAAAAGAAGCAGCCTTCAAAGCATCCAAAGAGTGAAAGCAAAAGGGAAGGAAAAAAGAAGAACATAGAAGTAGCAATGACATCTCGAAAGATGATGAAGAAGTGGCCAACTTTGTCAAAAGACTGAACAAGGGAACCGATGGTAGGTATAGAGGTAATCTTCCTTTAATTTGTTTTAATTGTGATGGTATTGGTCATTTTTCTAACAAATGGCCTTATAAGAAAAAGAGAAATGATGAAGGTTACTCAAAAGGAAAACAAACATATAAAGTCAAAAGAACCACAAAGAAATTTTTTAAGAAAATCTTATGCACCAAAGAAGACATCTCATCATCAGATGAAGATGAAGTCAGTGACAGTGAGACATAAAGAGTTATATTCATGGAAGTAGAAGACTTTGATAAAGAAGACTCTGAAGAAGAATATGAAGAAGCCGAAGAAGAATATGAATAAGTCAAAGAAGAAACTGAAGAGGCAGAAGTTGACTACCAAGAGGAATTAATGTGTGCCATAGAAGTTATCAGAAGAGGAAAGAAGAAAAACAAGAAACTACAAGCAGAACTAGACAAGAAAGAAGACACTCAAGAACTAGAACAAATGATCACAAATTTGAAGGTTCAAATAGAAGAAGATAAAAGAATTGAAGAAGCACTCAAATAACAGCTAGAAGAAAAAGACAAGATCATTGGAAATTTGGAAGTAGAGATTGTCACATTAAGAAAGGATCTTCAAAAGAAAAATATGTAGAACAACTCAAAAGTTTTGGATGACATTACCAACAGTCAAAAATATCATCATGACAAGTCTGAATCAGACAGAAAAGGGATCAAGCTCCAAAACAACAGAGCAAGAAACATATCCAAAAATATTTGTAGAAATAATCAACGGGGATAGGAAGATATACAAGGAAGATTACAGGGACACTCTTCCACCAAGAAGATTCAGATTTCAGAATAAAAAACCGACAAATAGGCCTCAATAAGAAGAAGAATTCATAAGTGTACCTCCTTTCAAAGGATATTCAACTCCCAGGTATCAAACTATATTTTTTGGTTTATGTTATGCATGTAATAAATTTGGCCATAAAGATGTGAATTGCAGAGCTAACAATAGGAACAAAAACAACTTTGAAAGTCATACACAAAGGGGTTATCCAAGAAGGCCTAGTGAAACATATCGAAGAAGTTAAAACATGTTTGAATCTTTTAGCACTGAAGTGGAATGTTCAGCCAAAAATAAAGAGACATGACAGGTGATAGAGACATGTTTCTTACATTACAAAAAGAAAGAGATGGATCAGTCTCCTTCGGAAATGATTATTCAGCCAAAATCATTGGAAAATGCACAGTTAGAATTGGGAACAAGAATACAAAGGAAGAACATGTTCTACTAGTAGAAGATATGAAATATAATATTCTAAGTGTGAGTCAAATGTATGACCAAGGTCATAAAGTTTCTTTTGATTCAAAAAAGTGCGAGATAAGAAAAGAAGGTTCAGGAAAATTGATTGCTACAGCTACAAGAACTTCAAGAAACATATATGTGTTAAGTGAAATTGGAAATGAAAGGTGTTTTATAGGAAAGGAAGATGAAAGTTGGTTATCACACAAAAGAATGGGTCACATACATTTTGATAACCTTGTCAAAGTCAGCAAAAGATAAGTAGTCAGAGAAATGCCCCAGATCACGAAACCAACCAACACTTTATGAAAGCATTGTCAACAAGGAAAGAAAACAAAGACCAGGTTCAAATCAAAGGAATATTCAACGATAAGACCACTAGAAATTGTGCATACTGATCTAGTTGGACCAACTACAACAAAGAGCTTAAAATGTGAGAAATACTTTATGTTATTATTTGATGATTATACAAGAATGACCGCAGTTTTCTTTCTCAAGAATAAGTTAGAAGGTTTTGAAAATTTCAAGATCTACAAAGAAATGGTTGAAAATGAAATGGATTCAAAAATCAAATGCTTGAGATTTGATAATGGAGGAGATTTCACTTCAAAGGAATTTATGGACTACTGCAGTAGTCATGGAATAAAAAGGCAATTCTCCGTTGCTAGGACACCTCAACAGAATGAAGTTGTTGAAAGAAAGAACAAGACAGTATAGGAAATGGCTCGAACAATGCTAATGGATTTCAAATTGACAGAAATTTTTTGGACACAGGCAGTGCATACAGTAGGTCACATTCAAAACAAATTAATTCTCATAAACAACACTGACAAAAATCCCTACGAGCTATAGAAAGGAAGACCAGCAAATGTGAAGCACTTCAGAGTTTTTGGAAGAAAATGCTACATCAATAGAGAAGATGGGAGAATGGGAAAGTTTGATTCTCGTATGGACAAAGGAGTACTTGTTGGTTACTCAATTACAAGAATAACATACAAGTGTTACAACCTGAGATTGAACAAAGTGGTGGAAAGCTTCAACTTAACAATTAATGAAATAAGTAGACAAGAATTAAAGGAAGAAGAAAATGAATCAATGGAACAACTTTACGAAGAAGAAACAAAATATGAAAAAGAATGGGAGGACGAAGAGGTTCCGATAGAAACAAAAGAGAAAGTTCAGTAAGTAACTCCAAAAACACCTGGAAGACAAGTACATAAGAATCATCCTTCAAATCAGATTATCGAAAACAAAGAAGCAGGAGTTGAGACTAGAAGAATAATCCATTCACCAGAACAAACACACCTAGTACTCACATCTACAATTGAACAAACCTATTTGAAGAGGCCAACAAGGATGAATTTTGGAACAAGGCCATGGATGAAGAATTGGATCAAATAGAGAAAAATGACAATTGGGAATTGGTTCCAAGACCAAAGGAGAAGAATGTGATCGACACAAAGTGGGTATACAGGAATAAATTGAATGAAGATGGACAGGTTACAAGGAACAAAGCTATATTGGTATGTAAAGGATATGCACAGGTTGAAGGAATCGAATTTGAAGAGACATTTGCCCCAATTGCTAGAATGGAAGCAATCTGATTTAGTTCAGCTTATGCATGCTCCAAAAATATTAAAGTGTATCAGATGGACATAAAATCATTTTTTCTGAATGGGGAACTGAAGAAGAAGTCTACATTGAACAACCAGAAGGATTTCATTTGTCAGAGAACGCAGATTATGTATGTAAATTAAAGAAGGCCTTGTATGGTCTAAAATAGGTTCCTAGATCATGGTACTCTAGACTGGATAAATATCTACAGTAGGCAGGGTTCAGAAAAAGAACTTCAGACAAGAACCTCTACATCAAGGTAAGTCAAGATAGTATTTGTGTTAAGAACCAAATATCAATATAGCATAGAAAAACCTCAGAAAAAGTACTCAACGCCTTGAAAAAGAGATAATTTTAGATAATAAGCCTCTTCGAGGGGGAAACCTCCTTTTACCCCACTTAAATGTTCAAGTAAAAGATGATTCAAAAAGAAAATGCCTCCTTGGTATATATAGGAGACTAGGAGGTATAATTACAACTAATGGCCTAAAGATGACATAAATAAAATAACATTACTAATATAATATGCCCCAATTAAGGGGTAATGAGCCAATATTAGGGCTTAACATGCCCTGAAGGCTCCTAGGCTGGTCTAAAATAGTCCTAGATCATGGTACCTCCAGACCGATAAATATCTACAAGAGGGTGTGGTCTCGTAAAAAGAACTGACAAGAACCTCACACTGGCAAGTCAAGATAGTATTTGTGTTAAGAACCAAATATCAATATAGCACATAGAAACCTCTGTAAAAAGTACCAACTTGAAAAGAGATAATTTTAGATAATAAGCCTCTCTAGGGGGAAACCCACCCCACCTAAATGTTCAATTACAAGATGTTTCAAAATTAAAATGTCTCCTTGTATATATATAGGAGACTAGAGGTATAATCATAAATCCAATGGCCTAAAGATGACATAAATAAAATAACATTACTACTATGATATGCCCAATTAAGAGGTAATGAGCTAATATTAGGGCTTTCACATGCCCTCCTTTGAGACAAGTGTTGTCCAACACTTGAGTAACTCGATCTGTCAGATAAAAGACTCATCTTCCCAAGTGGGAATCTTCACCGGTAGTTTCCTCCATTTTAATGAGAGATACTTTGAAATGGATCTATTCTCAGCTAGTGAATTCTTGGGTCAGTGATGGCTTCAGGATCCCACATGATTTTTCCTTCCTCATCAAGTTCGCAATATAGTTTGAACCGATCTTGTCGCCATAACCTCTTTGCTAACAAACATGGAAAACTGGTGTGTACTCATGAAGATGGAGTAACCCCAATTTGCATGCCATAGTACCCATCTTTGCAACACCCATAAGGGCCATAGTACTTGGTGATAATCATTATCCTTCTTGGCTTTGTTTGAGGGACATCTGTTTGTGTATGGTTAGTCTTAAAACAATACTAAGTCTCCTACTTCAAACTTCTTTCACTACGCATGTTGATCTACTTGTTGTTTCATATGCGACATGTGCCATGGTCGTGTTGTCCTTTTAAGATTTGGAGAACTTGTTGTTGATTCCTCGATGTGATCTCCACTGCTTGAACCTTTAGATTTTTCTTTTAGAGAAGAAGGGATGGAAGGAGGGTAAAACTATAAAGTGCCATAATGGTGTCATTTTGTTGTAGTATGAAAGGAAGTGTTATACCACCATTTCGCTATGGGTAACCATTTGAACCACATTGGTTTGTTTATCGTGAGACAAAGTTAAATGAAGGTATCCTTTCCTACATTTGTTCACTATCTCGGTCTTTCTGCCCATCAGGATCTGAGGGATGATAGGATGAGCTATGAGCCACCCTTTAGTACCCTAAACAAGAAAATAATTAGTCCAAAAATGTCCAATGAAGATGGGATCTCTATCAATTACAATAATCTTTGGGTTACATGTATCTTTGAACTCCATGAATGCCATGGCAACCTGCATCAGCTTTGAAGGGATGAGAGAGGCACAAAAAGCATGCATTCGGTCTACTCATCAACAATCGCCATGATTACAATTCCTTTCCTTCAGACTTGTAACCCCATGATGAACCATGGAAACCTCCCCAACTTCCACTCTGGGATGGATAATGGTTGTAAAAGACCAAGTATTAATTGTTTCCACCTTATTGGAGAAAACCAAACATTCTCAAGCACAAACCTTTTGAACTTCATTTTTAAGGCCATCCTAAAAAAAAATCCTTCTTGACTTCATGGTAGGTTTTCAAAACTTCTGCCACTCTCCCACTGAGAGGTGTGCAATTCCAATAGTACCTTTGTTTGAGTTGGGAGTTCTTACATAACATAAGCCATCTTTTGTACCATAGTGAATCATTTTTCCATGTAAATGTATCTAATGCACTGGAATTTGCCAAACTTTGAATGAGAGTCCACACTTTTCAGTTATTCTTCCATTCATCCCTTGTTTCTATTATCCAATTAATGGATGATCGAGATAGCACAAAGAAAGTTGCCCTCAACATCTTCATCCTTTCTTGAGAGTGCATCTCACACAACATTTTTCTCTATGTTTCTTTATAGTAGAGGATTTCAAAATCATAAATCTAATATCTAAGCTACCCATTTTGTTGTTCTTCTGAAGATTGTCCTTGTTCCAAGAAGTATTTTAGACTATCATGATCCTGCTTTGGACCTTGAAGTGCCTACCCATTAGGTAAGGATGCCATTTCAATGCATGTAGTATTTCCATCATTTCCCTTCATAAATGGGTTTGTGTAAGTCCTTTCCTCGAGTGGTCAACTTTCAAAGCCAGGGTCTTCCTCTGCATTAGGACAACACCAATTCCATTCTCGCAGACGATTCACAACAGTTACGAAGTTCCGATGGTCAAGACACTAGCTTTTCACTTTTCCTCTTTAAGTTGTTCAAAAATATTTAGTTTCGAGTCCATGAAAATGCATCCCTTCTTAGTTAGTGTCGTTAAAGGTGTTGCTATTCTTCCATAGTTCGAATTAAATCCTTACAGGTAGTAACCCTGTCAAACCCAAAAATCCCTTCATTATTCAATGTTTGGGAATTGGCCACTCCCATCATGTCGTTAATCTTGTTAGGTCTACCTTGACACCTCTTCATGATACACATGACCCAAGTACTCTACCTCTTTTACTTCAAATAAACATTTGGATGGTTTCATAGTTGCTGATCCTTTAGTAGTTCTAGCACTTTGTCAACATGTTGCACATGATCCTCCCAAGACTTATAGATTAGTATATCATCAAAAATACTAACACAATTTTGAAGGAAGGGCTTGAAAATGGAATTCATCAACCCTTGGAATGTGGAAGAAGAGAGATTTGTAAGGCCAAAAGGTACGACCAAAATTCATAATGGCCTCTCATGAGTTCGAATGTTGTTTTTGGAATATATTCTTCCTTCATTCTAATATGATGATACCCCTAACTAAGATCCACTTTGTGAAATAGATTTCTCTGTGTAGCTCATCTAACACCATCAATGAAAGGAATGGGAACTTATATTTAATAGTGATCTTTGAGCTCTCTATAATCTGGATTACATACGTCATGAGTTATCTTCTTGAATACCATTACCACCGATGCAGAGTAAGAATTTTTTGGCTAGGTCTAATAATGTTCTAACATTTCTTCAACTATGAGATTAATTTCACTCTTTTGGGTGTAAGTGTATCTGTTTGGCCTGATGTTAGGGGGAACACCCTCAAGAATTAGGTGAATTTCATGATCATGATTTCGAGTGGGGTGGGAGACCTTTGGGAATAACCAAATACTTTGTAATGCTTATAAATGATCCTTTGAGATCTTGAGGAATAGATGGTTTAGATATTTGAACATCTAGTGAGGATATTGTGCAATAACGCTTCTTTGATGCCCCTTTTCAATAATTTTGTTATGTCATAGATCTTTACACCACTGGTTTCAGATACCTCTTAACTCAATTTATTTTCCTTCCAAATGGTACCTCATGAAAGTTCTTGAAAATTGTGACATTGTTCCTAATGATTGTAACCATTGATTCCTATTACAACATCTGCAAGACCAACCTTATGGGTATATAAATCATTGGACCATTCATTACATATTCCCCTCAGGAGTAAGATTGATCTCATTGCATTTTCCGGAGCAATTGATAGTTCCTCCATCTGTAATCATAATCAAACTCGGGTAGGTCGGATAAGGCCACAAAGAAATTGAGATATTTTTTGGCTAATTTATAGTGAATGAAATTATGAAAATGCCGAACCAATTAGGACTATTACCTTTTTCTTTTATACCCCTTCTGATCTTGAGGGTTTGAGGAGGATAATTCCAGCCAATGCATTACACCTAGTACTGAGTCAACTCCCTTCGTGACGTAAATTGTTTCATACATTTCATCTTGAGTATTTGTTCCGTTCTGTTCTCCTCTCTACAATCCATGCAGAATACTCTCTTCCCTCACAACACTTATGTCCCTCACTGCACTTGTTGTCACAATTAAAAGCATAAACCTTTTTCTTTTCTCTTCTCCAATTGTGCTGAGGTGTCAACCTGTGGTGGCTGAGGTGTTTTGTAGTCAGGGGCGAGCATTGTTCTCTATAGATGATTGGTCCTTCTAGTAGCCATGTCAGATTTACTTTCTCAACATTTATTGCCACCTTAAATGCATTTTCCAATGATTTTGTCTAAAAGGCAAAACCCTCATGTTGAATGTTATCCCTAAAAGTTCCCATGAATACATCAATCACTACTATCTGAATATCGGGTTAAATCTTTATATTCAATCTGGAAGTTCTCAATGTGCTCGGTAACTTAACCCTTTGTTGAGTTTTACTTCAATTGGATAAAGAAGGTATTGTTCCTTGTATCCCTCATAGTGTGCTATCATTTCTTCCCATGAAATTGTCTAAGTGATGAGGGATTTGCGAGAACAAAGCCATCGATATCATGTACAAATTGATAAGGTTCTAAATATAAGAAGAAATTTGTACCTTTCTTGCATGTGGCACATTATGGAGATCAGCTTCCATTGAATCCATCCGAATCCATATCCATGTGATTGGTCCCCAAACTTCCTCATATGTCAATCTTTAGGACGGTTGGTCTTCAAACCAAAGTTGGAGTTTCTCCATTCCTTTGATTCACACCTCTCCCAGGTTCCTTCCTCATCATGAATTCCCCTTTGCTGGGATGCATTTTCAATTTCTCAGTGTCTCTTTGTTTTGTTACTTACAATTTTTTTCTATACTTCCATGATCTCTCCTTTAAACCCTCCATCATCTCTTGTAGTTCATCTTTGTTGGCCATCTTATTTTGTAAATCATTTATGTCCCTAAGGATTTCTTCACCTTCATCATGAGTCCAATTAGGATTTTATGAGGCTTTATTTGGTGTAGTAGTTCTCTCTGGTGGCATTGTTGGCTGCCATCACTTTTAAAACTTGATTTGGTGGTTCTGCTAGACAACATTTTTTATAGCCAGGTTCCCAAATTTCTGCCCCTTCTCTAGGTACGAAAATTTGTCTTATGTAGTTCCTCTAATACTTCTTCTCCTAATGCCACAAGTCTCGATCAAAATTGGATGTGCCAAGTGGGAATTTCACGTAACTTCCCACAATAACTCTGCTGATTTTTACCTTCCAAGATATCTCACTTTGTATAGCATGCCCCCAATAACAAAATAATTGACATAAAAATTTGAAACTCAAATTGAAATACCAAGACTGTCCACGATCCAATGAAACTAACTCCACTCAATTTGATACCTAGGAAGAAGTTAGCGATTGTTTCACTGAACACCTTCTGAGACTAGTCAATAGACTAGTCAGATACCCTATCTTGGCCTACTGTGTATCTACATAAATTTAAAGATTTAATCTTAAGATGAATGTCTTACCACAGATACCTTAGGTAATTTCTGTAAATATCCTCTAGATTTCTTGTGGTCTTAAACATTACAGAAAAGTGTTTATAGAGAAAATTCCTCAACGAATGACTCAGCTCAGATGATTCCGTAATCCTATCTTGTGGCTAGGATGCATTCGAATTATCAGGTCTTCAGGAGCTGAATTTTGAACCAAATGTACCTTTGGATCCGAGCTAATAAATACCCTCCAAGCCATTCCTTCTGAAATGTTGTATAAAAAATGTTATAGCTAAAATGCCAAGTTGTCTCGGGATGTAGCAACAAAACCCAAGACCTTGAGCTCGACACCATGTTAAGAACCAACATCAATATAGCACAGAAACTCCCAGAAAAAGTACTCAACTCCTTGACAATGAGATAATTTTAGATAATAAGCTTCTTAGAGGGGGCAACCTCCTTTTACCCCACCGAAATGTTCAAGTACAAGATGATTCAAAATGAAAATGCCCCTGGTGATATATAGGAGACTAGAGGTGCATAATTACAACTACCGGTCTATGTCAACACAAATAACATTATTAATATAATACGCCCCAATTAAGGTAATGATCCAATATTAGGCTTACCAGCCTATTAATTGAAGTTTATGCTGATGATATTATTTTTTATAGCGATGATGACAAGTTAAGCCAAAACTTTGGTAAAGGATATGCGTAACGAATTTGAAATGTCACTTTGAGAACTATCCTTCTTTTTTGGACTCAGATACGTCAAAGAAACCAAGGAATTTTATTTCTCAAATGAAGCATATCATAGAAATGCTAAAGAGAATTGAATGGAAGATTGTAAACCACTATCACTACCATGCAAAACCAAATTTCGTAAGTTAAGCAAAGATGATGATCAAAATTCTACAGATCAGAGACAATACAAATCGATGATTGACAACTTACTCTATGTAAAAACATCTAGACTTGATGTAATGCAAGAAGTTGGATAGGTGGAACGATTTAAAGAAGCACCAAATGAATCACACAAAAGCTAGCAGTTGAAGAGGGATTTTCGCTGTAGATATCCAAAGGAACAAAAGAGTTTTGATTATGGTATCCAAAAAGGAAAGGATCTATTCCCCTCATTGCCTACATAGATGCAGATTGGGAAGGTTGTACTGATGACCGACCTAAGCAAATCAAGGAGCAACATTCCACTCTGGGTGAGTGTTTAGTATCATGGCTAAGTAAGAAACAATCATCAATATCTCTATCTATAGTCGAGACAGTGAGTATATTATAGTAACAACATGTTGTACACAACTTATATGGATGAAACAAACATTGAAACATATATAGGTTGAGTATGATGAGCCCATTTCAATCTATTGCGGTAATACCACAAGCGGGCCATCATCGACATCCTCAAATAGGGAACTTGGTGATGCACTCAAAGACGAATCACATCTAACTGGTGACACTATCTACTTAGCATATGTTGCAGTAAAAGAACATCGTGTAGCTGAGTACGTAGGCACAAAGAACAAAGGGTAGACATATTTACAAAACCACTATGGAAGCCTTGAGCATCTCACCGAGACTCGTGAGTTATTTCTACTCCAAAATGAATTTTTTTTGAATTTTTTTATCTTATATGTCTTAGATGTACATTGAGGAAGCACTACAACAGGACAACAGTCGGAGCAGCCCTGATGGAAAGATACCCTTGGAATTGATGACAAAGGGGAAGAGATTTATCGATGCAAAGGATGGCATGATTCCAGAGGGCTTAATGAACACAAAGACACAAAGGACAGGTAATGGTTCCAGGGGAGCATGAGTGATAAGGACTCTGCTAATATTGCATGAAATGATTTCAAGATTGCATAAAAGTATTTACATCAATTCCAAGGGGAGATTGTTTATTAAGGTTGGTTTCATTGATGTCAACCCCTTGAAGAAATTCTGGTGGAAATGCACCGTTGGTGTAGCACAAAGGTTTGGGTAATGAACCCAAGGTTGTTTCAAATGGTATTTATTTTGTTGTTACCTTAAGGTAATACTATTTCATGGATAGTATATGTCATTCCATTTCTGGTGTTAAGTAGAACTAACAACTCCTCACCATTAGAGAGTTATGGCCACAGAGAAGTTGGAGAACTTGTTTGGGTAATGGACCCAAGTTTCTGTTTGATGGATAATGGTAAGATTTTTTATATATATTTGTTGGTAAGATTATTCTATATGGATATTACATTTCATGCCATTTTTATGGTATGTGGAACATCACATAAATCCTCACCATTAGAGAGTTGGTATGGCCTATGTGAAGTTGGAGAGCCCTCATATGTCATCTAGAAGCCCCAAAAGGTCAAAGTAGTCAAAGTGGTTTAAGATATTTTATAAGGTAAATAATAAAGTGAAGTGATGAGTGTACGATAATTCAAAGTGAATACAAAATAAATTATTTAAATAATAAATTTAATGGAGAAATTAGAAGTTGGTTAAACCTAAAATAAGGAAAGTGGGCAAAGTGACCTAGAAGATGCTTCTAAGGAAGCTACTTGGAGAGTATAAATAAGAGGCAAGGCTCTCTCATTTTATATCACACTTGAGAATATTGAATATCTATAGGCCACTGAGTAACCAAAGGATATCTACGATGAATTTCATAGGGAAGGCGAAGAAAAGAAGGACGGAATTCAAGGTAGGATAAATTCTTTTGATGATGCTTTCTAAGGTATGTTATTTACAGGTCATCGCACCATTTTCACACTAATTTTCTTCATAGAATTATTCAGATCGTGAAATTGATAGGCCATTGAGGAAAAATATCCAAGTATCCATGGTAACAATTCCATCTTGTGGGTCACTTTATTTTTGGAGTTACTATCCGTGGAAAATAGGGTTTGTGGCTAGTCCTGAAACTATTCTAAAATAGGTGTTTCGGGTAAAAACGTAATAACTTATTCATAACAAATCCAAATTAAGTAAGACAAAATGTGATGGTTATAGTACAGTATGTATTATTCTTTGTAATATTTTCAGATCCATTCAACAAAAATTCCGTGTGGGGCACTCTCTACAAGGTCGCTCTCTAGAATAAACCAGAATTTGGCAGGGCATGCCATTTTTGCTATAACTCCTTTTCTAAGAGGTTCCAAGTAGTGACACCTGGAGGAATTGCATAAAACAAAATGAATAACATTTTTTACTACTTTCATATCTTTATTCATTACATGTACATAGTTATGATTATTTCAAGTTAGAGTTGTTGACTAATCCCAAACTAGTCATGTGAGACTAAAGAAAAGTTTGATGAAAATGCTAGTCTCTTGTTATTAAAATTAAGGAAGCTTTGCAGGTATGTGATCATATAAACCAATTCTATTATAGAGTTACAAATCATATTTGGATGATGAAATTGATGAGGGATTTTGTTTAAGGTACATGTTGGGTACATGTTTGAGACAAGTAGTTGATGAGTTGACACATACATGAGGTGTATAGTTGATGACGTTGGTACATATTGATGAGTCATTGTTGATGAGTAGTTGAAACATGATTGGTACATACTTGGTACATGGTTGGATGCACTTGTTTATGGTACAGGTTGATTACAGGTTGTTTGGTACATGTTGGTGCATGGTTGATGCACTTGTTTATGGTATAGGTTGATTACAAGTTGAGGTACAGGTTGATTCATGGTTGATGCATGGTTCAAGTTTATTAGTATAGGTTTACAGTGGTATATCTCACAGTTATAGTGTGACAATGGTTCCATCATTCTACTTCTAATTCAGGGTGGTTGGACAGGGCAAGGACATGTGGTTGTATCCGGAGAATATAGGGGGTTGTAGCCTCCTTCTAGTTGTAGCAAGAGAATAGGGGAGTTGGAGTTTCCCTCAGGTTATAGCTTGGGAAACAAGGGGGTTGGAGCCTCCTTCCAGTTTTAGCTTGAAAACTAAGGAATTTGGTGCTTCCAATGAATGTAATTCTTCAAGACATATAAGAAAAAGAATTTTGTGGTTTTCTCCCGCTTTGGGTTTCCACGTAAAACACTGGTGTACTGTGTATGTGTATGATTGTTCATTTGTTCATTGCTTATTTACTTTGTAGTTATTGGATGATAATGCTACATTGATATAACACTTGG
>SNQJ01S0048128.1:0-28429 GCA_010110895.2 Picea sitchensis | reverse complement strand
TGAAGAAGAAGTCTACATTGAACAACCAGAAGGATTTCATTTGTCAGAGAACACATATTATGTATGTAAATTAAAGAAGGCCTTGTATGGTCTAAAACAGGCTCCTAGAGCATGGTACTCTAGATTGGATAAATATCTACAATAGGTAGGGTTCAAAAAAGGAACTTAAGACAACAACCTCTACATCAAAGTAAGTCAAGATAGTATTTTATTAATTGAAGTTTATGATGATGATATTATTTTTGGTAGTGATGATGACAGGTTAAGCCAAAAATTTGCAAAGGATATGCATAATGAATTTGAAATGTCATTACTTGGAGAACTATCCTTCTTTTTGGGACTTCAGATACGTCAAAGCAACCAAGGAATTTGTATTTCTCAAACCAAGTATATCAGAGAAATGCTAAAGAGGTACGGAATGGAAGATTGCAAACCAGTTATCACTCCCATGCAAACCAGTTGCAAGTTAAGAAAATATGATGATTCAAAGTATACAGATCAAAGGCAATACATGTAAATGATTGGTAGCCTACTATATGTGACAACATCTAGACTAGATGTAATGCAAGAAGTTGGGCAGGTGGCATGATTTCAAGTAACACCAAAGGAATCACATGTGTTAGCAGTGAAGAGGATTTTCAGATATCTCAAAGGAACAAAAGAGTTTGGATTATGGTATCTAAAAGGAAAGGATCTATCTCTTATTGCCTACACAAATGTAGATTGGAAAGGTTGTATTGATGACCGACGAAGCACCAGTGGAGTAGCGTTCTACTTGGGTGAGTGTTTAGTATCATGGCTAAGCAAGAAACAATCATCAATATCTCTATCTACAGTCGAGGTAGAGTATATTGCAGCAAAAACATGCTATACACAAGTTTTTTGGATGAAAAACACTCTGACAGATATACAGGTTGAGTATGATGAACCCATTCCAATCTATTGTGATACTACAAGCACCATCAGTATCTCAAAGAACCCGATGATGCACTCCAAGACGAATCACATTCCAATCAAGTATCACTTTCTACGAGAACAGGTTGCAAAAAAGAACATCAGACTTGATTATGTAGGCACAAAAGAACAAGTGGTAGACATATTTATAAAACCACTTCCACGGGAAGCCTTTGAGTATCTTCACCAGAGACTCAGAGTTATTTCTACTACAAAATGAATGCTTTTGAACGCTTATCTTATATGTCTTAGATGTACATGAGGAAGCACCATAAAGAGGACAGTTAATTTAGGGTAAGCAGCCCTGGATGGAAAGATACCTTTTCCATTGATGACAAAGGGGGAGAGAATTATCATATGTAGAGGACAGAGGCATGATTCTAGGGGGAGCAATGGTCACAGAGATATAGAGGACAAAGGCATGGTTCCATGGGGAGCATGAGTGATATGACTTCAATATTGTATGAAATGATTTCAGTATTGCATTAAAGTATTTACATCAATGCCAAAGGGGGAGATTGTTTATTAAGGTTGGTTTTCATTGATGTCAACCCTTGAAGAAAGTCTGGTAGCGAATTCTGGTAGCACAAAGGTTTGGGTAATGGACCCAAGGTTGTTTCATGTATAATGGTATGAGTTTTAATATATTTGAAGGCAATAATATTCTATATGGATAGTATATGTCATTCCATTTCCGTTTTTATGTGGAACTTCACACAACTCCTCACCGTTAGAGAGTTATGGCCATGAGAAGTTGGAGAACCCAGGTTTGGGTATTGGACCCAAGTTTGTTTGATGGATAATCATATGATTTTTTATATATTTGAAAGTAAGATTATGCTATATGGATAGTACATTTCATGCCATTTCTGGTGGTATGTGGAACGTGACATAAATCCTCACAGTTTGAGAGTTATGGCCTTATGAAGTTGGAGGACCCTCATATGTCATCTAGAAGCCCCAAAAGGTCAAAGTAGTCAAAGTGGTTTAAGAGATTTTAGAAGGTAAATAATGAAGTGAAGTGATGACTGTACTATGCCTTTAAGGAAGTTGGAGGACCCCATATGTCATCTATAGCCCCAAAGGTCAAAGTAGTCAAAGTGGTTTTAAGAGATTTTAGAAGGTAAATAATGAAGTGAAGTGATGACTGTGACCATAATTCAAAGTGAATACAAAATGAATTCATTTAAATAATAAATTTAATGGAGAAATTAGAAGTCGGTTAAACCTAAAATAAGGAAAGTGGGCAAAGTGATCTAGAAGATGCTTCTAAGGAAGCTACTTGAGAGTATAAATAAGAGGCAAGGCTCTCTCATTTTATATCACACTTGGTAACATTGACATATATAGGTTACTGAGTAACCAAAGGATATCTAAGAAAAAATTATGAGCAAAGTGAAGAAAAAAAAGGCTGAAATGTAAGGAATGATAAATTCTTTTGATGATGCTTTCTAAGGTATGTGTTATTTAGGTCATCTCACCATTTTCACATACTAAGTCATCTCATAAATTATTATTCAGACCGTGAAATTGATAGGCCATTGAGGAACATATCCAAGTGACCAGAAAATAACCCCATCTTGTGGGTCACTTTATTTTTTGGAGTTACTATCCAGGGAAAATAGGGTTTGTGGCTGGGGTCCCTAAAACTATCGAAATAGTTGTTTCGGGTAAAAACCTAATAACTTCTTCATAACAAATCCAAATTAAGTAAGACAAAATGTGTTGGTTATAGTACAATATGGCTATTCTTTGTAATATTTTCAGATCCATAACAATATTTTGTGGGCACTCTCTACAAGGTCGCCTTCTAGAATAAGCCGGACTAGCAAGGTATGCCATTTTGCTATAACTCTTTTCTAAGAGGTTCCAAGTAGTGACACTTGAGGAATTACATAAAACAAAATGAAGAACATTGTACTACTTTCATATCTTATTCATTATGTGTACATATTATGATTATTTCAGTTAGGTTGTTGACTAATCCAAATAGTCAAGCAGAGACTAAAGAAAAGTTTGATGAAAATGCTGTCTCTTTGTTTGAAAGTTAAGGAAGATTTGTAGGTATGTGATCATATAAACCAATTCTATTATAGATTTACAAATCATATTTGGATGATTAAATCGATGAGGGATTTTTTAAGGTACATGTTGATACTTGTTTGAGACAAGTAGTAGTTGATGATTTGACACATACATGAGGTGTATAGTTGATGATGTTGGTACATATTGATGAGTCATTGTTGATGAGTAGTTGAAACATGATTGGTACATACTTGGTACATGGTTGGATGCACTTGTTTATGGTACAGGTTGATTACAGGTTGTTCGGTACATGTTGGTGCATGGTTGATGCACTTGTTTATGATACATGTTGATTACAAGTTGAGGTACAGGTTGATTCATGGTTGATGCATGGTTCAGGTTTATTAGTATAGGTTTACAACGGTATATCTCATAGTTATAGTGTGACAGTGGTTCCATCATTCTACTTCTACTTTAGGGCAATTGGACGGGGCAAGGACATGTGGTTGCATCCGGAGAACATAGGGGGTTGTAGCCTCCTTCTGGTTGTAGCCAGAGAATAGGGGAGTTGGATATTCCCTCAGGTTATAGCCTAAGAAACAAGGGGGTTGGAGCCTCCTTCTAGTTTCATCTTGAAAATTAAGGAAGTTGGTGCTTCCAATGAATGTAATTCTTCAAGACATATAAGAAAAAGCATTATGTGGTTTTCTCCCGCTTTGGGTTTCCACGTAAAACACTGGTGTACTATGTATGTGTATGATTGTTCATTTGTTCATTGTTTATTTACTCTGTAGTTATTGGATGATAATGCTACATTGATATAACACTTGGATTATATGGTTAAAAAGGATTAAATTTCTTTATTACTGATTCACCCCCCCTCTCAGTAATCCAGCAGAGTCAACTACTCAAATTTAGAGTTACAATTCCTGGCCAAATAATATGTGTGTGTGTGTGTGTCTGTGTCTATGTTGGGCACAAGTTTATTTTGAGGAAATATCTAATTTTGGAGCACACACAACAACTGGAAAGAAAACAACATATGGAAAAAAGAGGAAAAGAAGCATGCAAGAGAAAAATCCACGTGCGAGGAGGCAGACAAGCCTAACTGTATTAAGGTTAGGTTTTTTGATAAGGATTGTAATGGTTATAAGCCTAAAAAATAATATAAATAAGATCCTAGGAGGTCTAGGTCATCGTCGTCATTGTTGTTGTTTTTATTTTTTTGTATGAGTTAGTTAGTTCGATACAATTAAGAAATTGAGAGACTGCCAATTATAATAAGGCAGTAAAAGAGTCGAGTAAGGTAGATTTTGAGGTTTAGATTACAGACTGAGGAGCCTGGTGTGATATAGTCTACCTCACAGGGATTCCTTAACCTCATCATGATTGTATGATTGAATATGTAATGTGTGCAACGCCATATTTTGAGGCAAACTAAATAAAAGAGCATAGAAGCCAAATATTTGTGGACATAGACCAAGAGGAGGTGAGCCACGGTAAAACCTGTGTTCTATGTGATGTTTTATTGAATTCTTACTTCCTGTTAATAATTGTCTTATGAAGGAATGATTAACTAGATGTATTATAATGCATGCATGAGCCTAAAGAAGAATGAATCTTAGGAATACTGGAATGAATAACAATATTAACGCAAGAAGAAGATATAATACACTCCCATATCCCCACTCATTCTTAGACTTCAAACACCTAGGTATTGTAGCCACCCATAGAGCTATCTCGGGTGAGACTGCGTTATGTGCTCTACGCATAACATTTCCTTCTAGTTTACCAGGAGGTACAATAGTTTTAGAGGGTTTTGTTGGAAAACTGTTAAAATATGAACCTAGGTCAACCCAAGAAGAAGTAGAAGGGATATATAACCCTACAAATGGTTTTGTTTCTAGTTGTAACTGCATGGGATTGAGTGGATGGGATCTGTGGAAGAAACACTTGGAGAATGAAGGTATAAAAGATAATTTTTAGGCCATGGAATCCAACAAAGGAAAAGATTGAAAGAGGACTGAAAATGAAATAACTCAAGTTTTTGCAAAAATACAAAAGAAACCCTAAAATAACACCACGTAAATATCTCAACAAATATGTGTTTGGCGACCTGCATGAGGTATTTTTCTATGATTTCCTGCATTTGTTGAAAGAGTGGTTATTAAGGTTAAAATACAACCAACCTACAAATCAAATCAGAGAAATGGAGTGGAATCATGTGGATCGCGCAATTACAACAAGTTAACAACAAATTTACGCGTGCAATAGATTTTTACACGATATTGTTGCAAGGTTTATCACTGATATTGCAGTAGATATGGTGAAGTATTACATTGCAGGAGAGAAGGAGTTTATAAAGGGACCCAGAGGTAGGCACATCAGATCATTGTACACTTCAATCAAGATTTTATTGTATAACAATAGTGTGATGACCATGGAATCAGACAACTGAACTTCCCTGCGCACATGGGGGAAGTGGGGAAGCACTGACAAGAAGGTGAGAAATGGAGGAAGATATGGATAAGGGAAATAATAAGAAGGCCATGGACCCAATCATGATGGAGGAAGATCAAATAAATAAGATAATGGGAAAATATGGAAATACATGTAGTGGAGTACCCTACTAATATAAGATGAATAACAAGAAGAGAACCATAGATAGTAGAGAGGGATTGTCAAGCGATGAACAAGAGGTAGAGGATATCTGAGATGTGGATTAGATTGAGGAAATCCTGTGCACAACATATGAGTTCCAAGGGTAGTAACAAAAGGCATAAATCCAATACAGATCACTGTTAGTGTGGAACCTACAACCCCATGTGCGACTAACACACTAGAGATAATACTAGCATTTAAACAACCAAATTTTAGTGGAAGAAAGACAACAGGAAACATACCCAAGAAAGGAACAACAACTAGAGGAGATAGTTCAGGAAGTAACAATAAAATATGCACATCGCGTAGTTCAACACAATTTAAAATGGTAGGACATGATCCCACGATCAGATTACCATAATTTCGGGGAGAGACACCAGAGGACCCTGAGAAGAATTTATTCATATGTGAGAGGATCTTAGAAGCAAAGAAGATCATAACTGAGTATACAAAACTCATGTAGTTATCTATCATGCTAAGAGACCGCACAATGGATTGTTACATGAGCCTAGATGTAAATAGTCCACCAAGAGTAACAAGGACTATTACAGACGTGAAAAAACTATTGATAAACAAATTTTAGAAGCCCCTCTCAGAGGAACAGTATATGAATGAAATGATTGAAATCAGGAAAAAACCAGGTGATTTTGTTTGGTATATTGATCATAGGTTTAAGCGGTTTAAATGTAAGTTGAAATATGTAATGATTGACATACAACATAGGCATCTATTTGTGAACTCACAGTTACCACATTTGAAATACCCATTAAGAAAATAGAAGTTCCAAACTCAAGTAGGGGCTCTGCAGTTAGCCTTACAACTAGAAGAGATCCAATATCAAAAGACCTATCTAGCAATAGAGGAGTTGAAGGAGGATTTGAAGAATCTAACATTTCAACTTAACAAAAACAAGGGTAAAGAGAAAAGAGAAGTTGTTTGGTGTACCACATGTAGGAAATAAGGACACCACAAGAATGAATGTCCAACTTTCACGCAGTATATGGAAATAGGATTACCAAATCCTTTCCAATAGGAGGACCATGGTGCGAAATTTGTAAAACACATGGGCATGATCCATATCATTTTCTAATGATGCGGAAGTATAAGAAAGTACCCAAGTCTTTGAGTTTGTTGATCAGCCTATTTGGTGTTTTTAGTGACTCCCTGCGATCCGCAGTGGGCCATAGGTTAGTTTCAGTCTTGTCTTGTTTTTATTTCCCCCCTTCCATTTTCTTTAAAGAAAAGAGAAAAAAAATTATTTCAAGTTTTTCCTATTTAAAGCATTTCCAAAAAGAAAAAGATTTTTCATTTCTCAGTTTGGTAAAGTAGTTAGGGTTAGTTATTTTACTTGAAAGGAAAAAGAGTTCATTTTATAAGTTCTTTACTAATTTATTAGAACTTAAGTAGTTCGTAGTCAAGCGAAATTTCATTTTAGGTCTTCTTTTTAAAGATATTGAAAAGAGTTAGTTATGAAAAGTTGGTTACAAAGAGCTAGTTGAAAATCTTTATTTTTCTAGAAGTAATTTTGCTTTCAGATTTTCATTTATTTTCTCCTCTTCTGTCTCTCATACACATCACTAGTTGCATTGCCATATCCTTTGAGTTAAAACAAGCCATTTAAAATGAACGCTAAAATTAAAATTAACTAGACTTTTATGTTTCTAGGGTCAATCAACTAGTTTAGGGTTAGAGCCTTGAATTAGGTTGGAGAGGAAACTCTTCAAGGATTTTAAACAAACATTGGAGTCAGAGCTAGGGAGTGTAAAATTCCAGTGATGTGAAATTTATCTGGGACCCCCCTTTAACACAAGGCTAAACATGAGGTCGCGTGAGGAAAGGTAGCAGAGATAACCTCTCCGAAGCCAAACCAAACGTAGTGGGGAACGCATAATGAGGATCTGTCGTGGGATACTATCGCTTGAATTTTCCTACGGAGCTTCATGGACCTCGAATCCATTAGATATCCTCAGTTGTCTTTCAGAACACTTTCTTTTGATACCATCGGTATGTTTCAAACTTGTTATCCTGCTCATTACGGTCCACCCGACTATCGATTGTACCCGCCCAGTGACTGTTCGCGAGATAGAAACTTAGTTTCCTTTATTCTAGGGACTTACATAGGTTGTTGTGGGAGTATACCACGGTACCTAGGGTAGACGCCGGGTCACACTTTGCAGAGTATACCTGGAGGGTGCTTCCATGTTTGTGTTGCAATGGCACCGATAAGTTGCTCTAGTGTTGGCTGGCATAACTATTCTTCCAACTAAATAGTGGTTTGCTTGGTTTATCTTGTAGTAAATTTTCTAGTGTGTGCTTGGTTTTAAATGTTAGTTAAAGCCTTATAGTGTCATTGATATTTTCACAAAGTGGAAGATCAAGAGCCCCGTCGGTCACAAAGGCTTCAGGGCATGCCACCAATTACATTAGAGCCACCACCGCCACCGTTACAGCGAAGACTTGACCAACAAGGGTCATTTGAAGTGACCAGGCCACATGATACTGTGCTCAAGCCAGCTCCGAGTGGAGATTACTCGAATCCGGAGGAAATCACTATTTCTGAAGTTGGAGCAGAAGCTCTCGGGCCAGATAACCCTTCGATCACTAATTTGTTGGCACCAATTTCGGTACAAGTTGTCCCTCCAAGGGTAACACCTTAAGAGTGTTACATAGTCTTACAAGCAACTACGAAAGGAAATGTTGCTACTTCATCTGAGATTCCTCAAACTCCCTTAACGACTGCCACCATTGGGGGTATTCCACTTCCTAACCCACCTTCATCGGTCCAAACCAAAGTGGTCTCGACCCCCTCTACTTCGGGAAGTGGTATGATTCCATCATTAGTAGCGACCACTACTTCGTTCACATAGAGTGTGATGGGCCCGCCATTTTCATATGGGATTCCTGACTTTGATATGAACTTCATCCTTACCTACTCCACCCTACAGACTATGGGTCTGGGGACAGGGAGCTCAAACGCTCCCTTGAAAGGGTCCATGGGGGGCACCTAAACCTCCTATAACACTATCCCTTATGGTGGGGGTAATATATCTCCTTCGTCCCCCTCGCTCGGCCGTGCTTTCCAGCCACCCGTTGGGCCGAACATGAACTACAACTTGTTTGGAGTAGGCAGTCTAGGACCTTATTCTTACACCACACCGGTGGGTTTAATGTCGTTCTCTTTGTTCGACGCATTTGGTAATAACACTTTTTCATCAGCTACCATCTCGTCTAGGGGAAACCCTGGTTTTGGACAACAAAATCCTGTGCAGGGTACTATTCCTACATAGGGGGCAAGTACATGAGTTTTGTCCTCACAAGGAATTTGGAATCCTTGGAAGGGATCAGTTCCCTCGCAAGGGATGTCGATCGGGGGTAACCCCTTCCATGGTCGATGGAACCCCAGGAAAGGATCAGTACCTATTCCCATCAGATCAACATGGGGAAACCCTTTCTAGAATCTTTGGAACACAACGCAAGGAGCAATCCCCGCCCAACCATCGACATCCAATTACAGGATTCACCCGATGATGCCCCAACAAATGCAATTTCTGTACACTGGTCAAGGCCATGGTATCTACCAGAACCCTGGCTAGCAACCCAACGTTTCCTGGCAACCTGGTGCCAGTCAAACCCCAGGCTCCCTTTTTCCTATACATAGTACTCAGCCGAAACTACCATTTTTGGCAACATTACATCTGCCATACTTATCAAGGTTTCTTAATGAAACGATTTGTCATGATACACATTGGCCTCTCATGCCAACTAAGTTTCCCTTGGATATTTTGAAATTCAATGGCAATCTTGGCAAAGACCCGGGTGATCACATGATAACTTTCCACCTATTGTGCTCGTCAAAATCGTTGCGACATGAATCCATACAGTTGCACTTATTTCAACGCATTGTTATCAGGGGTTCCACAAAATGGTACATCAAGCTCGACCACTCAAGATATTCTTACTTTAGCGATTTGGCGATGGTTTTCCTAAACCATTTCCAACTACCCGTGAGATACAATGTCGACACTAAATTGTTGGCCAACTTTGGGCAAACTAAGGCTGATCATATCTCGGATCACATATGATAATGGCAACATCATAAGAGTTTGATTAAGGTACAGGTCCCACTGGGTTTCTTGCTAGAGTGGTTCCTGAAGTATTTGGTACCTCAGTTATCCAAGGACATTGTGAATTCATGATTGTTTTCAGAGGAGGAGGTGATAATGAGAGTTCAACAACTTGAACTGATATACTCTCAGTCTAGCTTACTCTATGAGATTTTTTCAGATGCGCCATGGTCCATCCTTGACAAGGCCAGACAAAAGTATGGATCACATGCCGATGGTATAGTTGGTTCATCACAAGAAAATTCCACTAATAAGTTATCAAATCAATTGCAACAATTGTCAATACAGAAAACAACATCTAGCATTGGTTGTTCCCCCTACCCAAATGTTAGACATACACAGTGTGCAGTCGACGAACCCAAAGGCCAACCAACAACCTGAAGGGAAGAAAAAACAACGAAACAAGAAGGGTAAGGGGGATAAGAAACCCAACAACAATGCTGGTAGGGGCAACACAAAGAACATAAATTCTAAGTATCAGTGTAACCTTTGCACGGAGGACCACCTGACTCACCTGTGCCCTTGACTTGTGGAGGCCCAGAAGTTATTGGAGTAGCAACAACCTACTATGCTAACGAACCCATTTCCAAATGGGAAAAATATTACTCAAGTCTCTTCAAGAACAGATGGGGGCATCTAGGGAACCATCATGCCTTCTATTAATCCCTCGGCCGGGAACATTTACATGATCAAAGGTGACACTTATATAGTGACTAGGGAACATGATTACGGAATGTCAGAATCTGTTGAAAAGGGTAAAGAATCCACAAACCCAGTAGTTCCTCTCCAGATTGAGAAGACATTGGGTGAAGCATTGACACGCATCCCGAAAGGGGCGTTCAAGAAAGATTCTCATAATTCAAATGCGAGGGCTTCCCGGAACTACTCTATGGTGGAGGATTTGTCACAAAACCCTTGCGCAATGTCCTCTTTGGAGGTCCTCCAGAACCGCCCTTCGTAAAGAAAAACTTTGTTAGCTGCCTTGGGATCTATCGAGACTTGTAATCTGGGAACGATCATGCTTGATATGACCGACTTGAAACCGCATCTCCCTTACCACGTTGCATTTTAGATAGTAGTGGCTCACCCCACAAAATATTTTACTCTTAATATTTTTCGTACGGTGGTTGATGCGAGCACCTTGACTTGTGTGATATCGTTGGTGTGTTGGAAAGACATTGGCCAACCCGTTTTTTCTCTATCTCCTACTCTTCTTACTTCTTTCGACAGTCATTTTTTCAGACCACATGGAATCATCCCTTCTTTCCCCATGCAGTTAGGAGGGAAGACCGTGTGCATAATATTTGATGTGGTCGATGCACCTCTCGAATACAATCTTCTGTTAGGAAGGAGTTGGACCTAAGAAATGCAGCCAGTGGTTGCCACAGTTTTTCATGTCTTATTGTTTCCACATGAGGGTTGAATCGTAACCATTGACCAATTGTTCTTCTCCTGGTCTGACCCTTAATTGAGGGAATCCACTGTCCTGATGATTGATAACCCTCAGCTCGATGTCGTCAACGTGGGGGTTGGTTCGTTCCCACCGTTGATGGGTAATTTTGATTACCTTCCTCCTTATGGCGATATGAAGCTTATATTGACCGCCCTTGACCAGCCTAGGGCTGATATTTTTCAAGTGTCGTCATTCTGAATGACTTACTTTCATGATCCATGGACTCTTCCTTCCCGATAGGCCTCAATGGATGGGACAGGGCATCCAGGCATGGCCATGCCCTTGTCCATGGAAGAATTTGCATACAATATTGTCTGACAAGCTTCGTCTGACCCCGATCTGACTCCCACATAGGAGTTAGATCCAGTTCTCAAGGCTATTTGGGCTCAAGGTTCCCTTGCCAATACTGATTCTTTAGACTTGGTATTGCCCTCATATGAGGCGATTCTTGGGGCATTGACTGGTTCGAAAAGACCCTCGGATGATCTCCATCACAGATCTTGTTTCCTCCCAAAGTTAAGAAGAATAGAGGAAGGTGAATTTGTGTTGAATATGACTGGATATATGTCTTGTCCTGTTAATCCTCTGGCTACGCACACATTTTACGCCGAAGGTAATATGGAAAGTATCATTGAAAATATACCTATAGATATCTTGAGAAACTCTGGCATCGTGGATAATGTTTTCGTCGGAGTGGACTGCTCCCCCGAGGAGATTCAAATCTACACAGACGTATTTAAGGAATCCTGTGATGTTTTTGCCTGGTCTTAAGAGGAAATGCTAGGAATTGATCCAAGAATTGTCGAACATGAGATAATGACTTATCCTGACACCAATCCGGTCCAACAGAAGATTCATCCGGTGAATCCTCAAAAAGTGGCAGCTATTAAGGCTAAAGTAGAGAAACTTCTTAAAGTTGGTTTCATCTACCCTGTACAATTGACACAATGGGTGTAAAATCCCATTCCGATCAACAAAAAACTGGGTATGATTCACATGTGAATGGAATTCCATCACTTGAATAAGGCATGTCCAAAGGATAATTTCCCCACCCCATTCATTGATCATATTTTTGATGAATGCACAGGCTGCGAGGTATTTTCATTCATGGATGGTTTTTCAAGATATAACTAGATTCAAATCAAACACGAATACCAACATAATTTTTTATTATCTATCCATGGGGCACATTTTCTTATCGTAAGATGCCTTTTGGCCTGAAGAATACTAGAGCCACGTTTCAACAAGCCATGTCTTTTTCTTTCCACGAACTTAGACATATAGTCAAGGCTTATCTCAATGATCTAGCATCACGATCTCGCAAGAGAGTTGATCATCTCGCGCACCTTCGGCTAATCTTCGAACAATGTCGCTATTATCGGATTCGCTTGAATCCTAACAAATGCAGTTTCTTCATGACATCGTGTCATATTTTAGGTTTCATATTTTCGACAATAGGGATCATGGTCGATCCTCTTAAGGTTAAGGCAATAGTTCAGTTGCCTCCCCCGTACATGGTCCCACATCTTCAAATCTTATAGGGGAAAGAGAACTTTCTTCGGCATTTTATCCCAAACTATGCCAATATCACTAAAGGGTTCATGCTTTTATTGAAAAAGGGAGTCCCTTTCTATTGGGCCGAAGTCGATCAATGCTCTTTCGAAGCATTGAAACACGCCCTTACGTCTTCCCCTCTACTCCAACCTCCCAATTATAATAAATATTTCTTATTGTACTTGGCCACTGCAGAGTTAACCATCGGTATGGTCTTGGTTCAAGAGGATGATCAGATAGAAGAGCATGTGATTTATTACCTGAGTCGAGGCTTGGTTAGGCCGGAACTCAACTATTCCCATGTTGAGAATCTTGTGTTGGTAGCAGTGCATGTTGTCCAACGGTTCCATCATTATATCCTTCTTCGCAAGACCACAGTCAATGTCGTTGTGAATCTATTTCAATACGTGTTGACACGATGAGTCATTGGAGGAAAGATCAGTAGATGGATTTTTATCCTCCACAAATTTGACTTGGATTTTGTTTCCGCAAAATCCAAAAAGTCACTGGTCTTTGCGGAACTTATTTCAGAACTTCCGGTTGAATTTGGAGATGATACCCCTGAAGAATCGACTATTAAAGAAGATATTTTCTAATCACATCTTCGAACCCCTGGTATGGAGATATACTAGTCTATATCCAGAATTTGAAGTGCCCTTCTTCTGCTTCTCGCGACAAGCATCGACGAATTCTCCATCAGGCACGAAATTATCTCATACTCGATGAAACTTTGTATCATTGAGGTGTAGATTGTATTCTTCGTCGATGCCTTATACACAAGGAAGAAGAACTCATTCGTAATGACTGCCACACTAGAGCATGTGGTGGTCATTTTTCTGGGTTTTAAACAACCCAAATGATTCTACAAGCCGGTTACTTTTGGGCTATGTTAATCAAATATTGCGTTGATTCGGTCAATAAGTGACACCCATGTTAGATCTTCTCTTGAAAGATGAGGGAACATACCACTCCCATGTTTCCCATCATCGTTGTTGGTCCCTTCACTAAGTGGGGGATGGATTTTAATACATTCCACCTGGCCTTAGCCAGGGGGCATCGTTATATCATTGTAGCGGTAGACTACTTCAAAAGTGGGTTGAGGTTATGACAACATTTAACAGTGATGGTGAAACATCAACTCTCTTCATTTTTAACTAGATAGTAGCAAGGTTCGGCATCCCGAAGGATATTGTCACTGACCATGGAAGTCACTTCCAGAACAAAATGATGTATGAGTTAACATCAAAGCTTGGGTTGAGGCAGGAACATTCATCACCCTACTACCCACAAGCGAATGGTCAGGTGGAAGCTGTGAATATGTCCCTCAATACTACTCTATAGCGAACGATCAATTCTGCCAAGTCAAATTTTCATTTGTTGTTGTACTTGGTGTTATGGGCCTACTGAACATCTTTAACGACTACCACCATTTTCTCACCTTTTCAACTCGTTTACGGGTTGGAAGCAGTCTTTCCTATAGAGTGTCAGATCCCATCTTTAAATTTGGCAGTAGAGTTATTGCATGATACTTCACCGCTTGAGGAACACCTATTATATATCGATAATCTTGATGAGCAACGTTGTGATGCAGCCTTGGCCAATGAGGCTCACAAGGAACAAGGCAAGTGTCAATATGATCGGTTTGTTCGTCCTCGGATTTTATTTGAAGGTGACCTTGTCCTGGTCTACAACCAAGATAAGGATCCCCTCAGGGCAGGCAAGTTCAAACCCATGTGGTTCAGACCTTTCATTATGAAAGAGTTCTTAAAGAAGGGCACTTATCATCTGGTTGAATTTGAGGGAAATGCTTTGGCGGAGCCTAGAAATGGGCTCTACCTCAAGAAGTATTACTCGTAGGTTGGTCGTCTAGGTGCAGGGATGATTTTAAGGATGGAAATTTATTTTAAAATGTAGAAAGCTTGGCGAATATTACTAATCCTTCATATGCCAACTATAAATGATTGGCAATATTTTTGTAAAAATATTCATATTTCTAAGGATTTTATATAGCTTTTATAAAATTTTGGCGATTTTTAAGGTAAAATAATTTTATCCTATAGAATTTGGGTGAATCATTTTAAAATAACGAATCTCATTTTTTGAAAAACCATGGAAAATTAGCCCATGAGCGAAATTTAACCCCTAAAATCATCCCTGCCTGGGTGACTTCTTATACATATGTATAGTTTTTATACAATTTTTTTTTGTCTTTTTTTGTTTTATGGATGTGTCGTTAGTTATGTCATCTTTTTCATTGTGTCAGATGTCAATTGAATCAGAGGTGTTCTTTGGGTTAGCGGATGGCGCTAACCGACACACTCGGAGGCTTGCTTCCGCATATTGGGTGATTTTCACGCCTCAAGGCCAGTTGCTATCTTCCGGAGGTATCTGTCTAGGTGACGCCACAAATAATGTCGTCAAGTACAATGCAGTGATAAAGTTGCTTCATGACGCTTTGTCGCATGGTATCTCTCACCTCTGTGTCTATTTATATTCTCAGTTGGTTGTGTCCCAGCTAAATGGAGTTTACCGTGTTTATGATCCTACTTTACACTGAAGTTTCCTTAGGGTATGTCTCTTAGAACATTGCTTTGATTACATTACGTATATCCATGTTCCTAAAAGATTAAATCAAATCACATATACTCTAGCTAATCAAGTATTAGATTGGCATATTGCACACACATAAAAAGAAGCACACACATACACATGTACATACATTTGTAAAGAAATCTGATCCATAAGACATAAAATATGTAAATATATATATATATCAAAAAGTATTAGAGTACATAGGTGGGCGCAAACGCCTCAAAAATAATAACCTGGTATACATCAGGGGGCTTATGCCCTCAAAAATATAAAAAAAGTGCCCTCGGCACATAATGAGTCCATCCTATCTAATCTTGGGGCCTATTGGCCCTGCTATAGTGAACAACGGTGTTTTCCAAACGCCGGAAGAGTTGGACCCAAGTCCGTGGCACCCCAACTACATGAGGCTACATGGATGGCGAGAGATCCTCGATCTCAGCCATGGGAACTGCACAAGTGAGCGCGGTGAGGTTCTTCTCCACCCATCTCAAAACTCTCTCAGCCTCTCTCGATGAAGGTCCCTCTTTGGTTGCTGCTGGTACTACCTCTGGTCGAGGATGTCGCCTAGTCCTTGAGAAGTCTGTCGGGTGCACTGGTCCTGCATCTGTACATAACAGATACATAGTTGTCAATACTCTGATACATATAAAAAATAATATGTAAAAGAAAATATAAATTAAATAACTTTAAAAATTACGTACCTATCTCTCCTTGCTCCTCTCCAGGAAGTACGGGCATGTCTAGATCTCTGGAAAAGTTGATTCTAGCGTAGGGGTAGTCCTTTATCGCTAGAATCTGTCATGCCCACCAGTCAAAGAACTTGTCATCAAAGGCCTCTATGGTCCTTCCTCTCCCCTGTCATGGAAGAAATGCTTCCCATATACATACCATTGGGAAGGAGGCAACATGCCCCCGTATTGTCTCTCTTGGTCTCAAACTGGGTACCCTCTCGAAGAATAATGAGGAAAAAATGGTACCAAACCCCAAGTTCTTGTTGCTATGCTCTCGACACTCTGTGAGCTGCCTCTTCATGCAGTTAAGCATGGTCATGCTCCAGTCAAATAGTTGTGCATATAGGTACTACATAGCACAATACATGTGCACCCAGGAAGCCTGGTGTAGGGCCGCAGATCCAGTGATCTTCCCAATAAGAAAAATGATCACCTTCAGTGACAAGTTGGTGATCTTGTGGATGGGCACCTGAGAACCTACTTTCTCAATGTCGGCCTCGCAATGCATCCCGATGTAGTCAAAAATGTTGAAGGGCCCAAGGGGAAATGTGCGTAGGTTGACTAGATCCCCTCTCCTTGAGAGGCCAGTCAATAAATATGTATCCTCAATCATTGGATTCAAGGTCTGCCCTTCAAGCATGAACGCCTCTGTGTTAGGGTGCCAGTAATCCACCAGGGCATTCAGTAGCCTGGGTTGTTCCCTCATGAACAGAAACTGGTAGAACTTCCATAACCCACATTGTTTCAATGTGGTGATAGCAACAGGGTCCTCATCGACCAAGATATTGATCTCCTCATGTTCCCTCTCCCTCCAGTGGACATACATCTTGTTCCATTACAGTTCAAAGGGGAGTTAGCTCTTGCATTTTATTTTTTCCATACTTTTGAGGGTGTACACGGGCTATCTTGGACAGAGTCTTGTATGTACGTTGGAAGACTGTTCTCTGCCTGCGTACATATGCAGGTTTTTCTTGGAAAACCTACATACACGTAGGGCCACCCTTTTTTAGGGGGGAACGACCCCCAAAAAAAAACAAAAAATATGCATGAAAGAAGAATTGGAATGAAAGAGGGATGAGTTTATACTTACTTGGTCTGAGCGGAAGTTTGTTTCGTTTCTGAAGCTCCTAGAATCAACTCTTTTAGCAAAGGGGTCATTTTTTCCTTTTTTTTAATTTTCAAATTGCAATGGTGAAAATGAGTTGTTGGCTTCTATTTATAGACTTTTTTTTCCCTTTTTGCCACTTTTTTGAACCCTTTCGGCATTTTTTCTGGCTTGAAAATCATTTAATTTGGTTCTTGAGTTTCTTATTGGATGTTACGATGCACTTTTCCTTTTGGTTTAGTAATTTTTTTGGGGAGATGGGTCACTTTTAAAGGTCCCTTGGCAAAAGTCGTTTTTCCAACTTTTTGCATATAAGTTAGGATTCCACCTCCACTTTCTGCATCTTGTTGTCTTTTCCACTTTACCATAGGATCAATCCCACTGAAGTGAGACTCAGAACCATCTTTTTTGTTTTATAAGTGTCATGATTAGGTTGTATATCCGACCTTTACAAGGGTGCCCTAGATAGATCCTTGTTGCATTTTGACATCCATGTTGTCTCTAATGAATTTAGGCTCGAGAGTCCTCGTTAGTCCTGTCATGATTACAATATTGAGCCTCATTCATCTGATGCATCATCACTCTTGGCCTCACCCTCTGGACTCCCAAAAATGAGCATGATTTTTTGTCTTTCAAGCTCGCTTTGAGATCCAAAAGCAACTTTCGACGAGACTACATTTATGCTTTTCAATCTTGTTTGGATTAACTGATAAAATTAACTTCTTGGAGTCTTATTCAATCCCTTTTCAGACTCTCTAAACACGAAAATATTTTTGATCGATATTGTTGTCCGTCATGCTCACCAAACTAAAACTTGAAGGCATGTATGTACGGCGGTAGTTTACCCCTTTTTCGGTCTGGATGGTCAATTTTACGAATGAAGGTATACTCTAGGAGCTTCGGTTCACTAGAAGATTATTCTCAGGTATAAGTTTAACCTTTTTTCAGGCCTAAGGGACTAAATTTTTGAAAAAGGAACCCCCACGGAGTCCATAGTTAATCTCTTTCCAGACTCCCTAAAATTGAGAAAATCGTCGAGTGACCTTGTTCCTTCACACTCGTTAAATTGGTCCATAAGAACATCTACTGGCATGTGTTTACCCCTTTTTTCGACTGGTATATTATAGAGGAAAAAGGTACACCTTGAGAGATTCATCTCGACAGGAGATCTCTCCTCAGTAAAATTTAAAAAATTTCAGGCTAAGGAGACTAAATCTAGGAAAAGGCAGTGAGTCCATAGTTAAGCTATTTTCAGACTCCTTAAAATTGAAAAGATTGTCGAGTGATATTGTTTATGTCACACTCGTTAAAATGGTTTTGAATAGACGTATTTTCGGTGCTAGTTTACCCCTTTTTCGAACCGACTAGACTATTTTTGAAAAAGGTACCCCAGTGGAGTCTTCTTTTATGTTTTTTCAAACTCTCTAAAAATGAAAAAACTATTGATATTACCTTCTCTGGGTTCGTTAAAATTACATTGAAGGGGGGTTTCATCATGTCTTTCTAATAGCACTTGCATCTCTACATCTTTTTCCTAATGTTGACTCCATGTTTCTCTCAACTGAACCTTTGAATCATGCCTTATACGGAATCCTTGTAGCACTTTGCATCTGCGATCTGACACCTTGACCCATGGAGGAATTTTACCTGAGTGTCCTTTTCCTGCACATGTCTCCTTACTCTGAGAATTAGTGTGTTCCTTGCATTTGGAACTATTATTCTTGTGACACTCATTCCTCCTTTGTAACGTAGCATTCTTTTATTATTTTTCAAGCTCTTTAAAAAATTGAAAAAGATAAAAAAATTAAAAAAAAAACCAAAAAGAGGGGACGAGAAATATATATTATTTTTTGGCAACACAATGAATCTCCCTTAGACAAAGCACATCCTTCCATTTTTTGTCAAGATTTGGGATATAATATGACCTTAGCAGGCTTTTCTCGCTACATAGAGTTGTGTCCTCCTCTGTTTGGTTACTCTTCCAAACACATGGAGAGTTTGTGTTGCCTCCTGCATCGTGAACTTATGTCAATGTCATGTTGCATGATTCTGATCATCTTTAGTGCTCTTTTCTAAGGGAATTTTTACCCATCCTGAGTCATCCTTTCTGTATGTTGTCTCCTTTCCTCATGCCCGACCATCCCAAAAGTCCAATCAAGTCCTTGTTCGAAATCAATGAAGTTCTTTGCATGATCATCGAGATCCTCTTGTATTTTCCAAATGAGTCATTGAAGACCTATGGGTATTGAATTCATACACTCATATTGGACTCCTACCCAATTTTTGAAGATCTTGAAGTTGTTTATCGAGCTCTGAAGACCTCATCTCCAGCCATCGAGCATTAATTGGCTTCTTGAAGATGGATACTATACTTGTATATCTTTGATTTTGAGATGTAGGTCCATTGTGTATTGCTCGCAACTAAACTTTATATAGTTATATGACATGGATCTGCAATGTATTTGATTGGAATCCATGATTTATTTCATCCCGAGCATGGGTATGCCCACCTTGGAGAGACAATGTTTATTTTTGCAGATGGCACCTCCCAAACTCTGGTCCCGGGCTCACTCGTTTCGTACATTGGCAAATATTTTGTAATGTATTTCGGCCATCAGATTCTCTTATGACCTCACACATTAGGGGGATTCTATTATAGCCCTAAATTTCTCTACACATGCATACCTATCCTTTGTCCCTCTTACTCACATTTTTTGCCAAGCCATCCCTGAGTTGCTCTTCTAAAAAACCAAATTTTTTAAGATGTACGCACTCTGGTCCACTACTGCCAGTGTACATACACTTGTTTCACCACTACAACCCATGTACGTATGCATGCTTCACCACTACATCCCGCATACACTTGAAAAAGTTGCAAAAAATAAAAATTTGCAAGGAATTCGTTGAGATTACGGGCTATTGGGTAGTTTCCCAACTAGTCTGCCGCCTATAGCCCGTCACCCAACCGAATAACCATCATTTTGTCATATAAAAGGAGGTGTTTGGGTCTCATTCCCTATCTATACATAATAACAATGAAACTCTTCCCATTTCACATCCCTTCCTTGGCCCAAGCATTTTCATCCCTTTTGTGAGAATTGCCTCAGAATTCCCCAATTTGCCTTCCTTCCTCCATCATAAACCCATTATACTTCCCAAGAAGAAGGTTGAGAGGAGAATCCATACAGAGGTGCACTTGAAGCTTGTGAAGAGGAGCCCAGACCAAGTTCATGGAGCAGTAGCCGACTTTGGTTGTAAGTGATCATTGTATTATCAATAAAAGAAGTACTTTTCCTGTCCCAAATCATGATGTGTCGAATGTTTGCATTTAATTTATGTTTTTATTCTAACATCTAACCTTTATTTATATACAGATTGCATGCTTGTATATTTTTTGTTTATCTCTCTTTGAATGCAGGCTAGCCTTGGGAGGAGGTTTGCAATCAACAAAGATTTCAAGCGCGAGAGGATCATCATCGGACGCAGAGTAAAGGTACAATTACCTGATCCTTCTCATTTTTCTTTTCTTGTATGAGTCTACGGTATGTTTGGGGTAGTTAGAGAAGTAGGAGAATTTTAAACAGTTATTGATCTGCCTACATTGTAAACCCTGGTGTATCCATAGGGGGGGGTTTCCCACTAGAAGAGAGTTTGAGAAAACCTCTTTAACTTGTGGAGTTGGCTGCTCTTCTTTTTCATCAACTACAGCTAGAAAATTAATATCCAAAGCATGAAAGTTTGATTCAGCCATCAGTTTGGATAATCCTTGAACCTTGATAAGATTGGTTGGTTTGATCTCAATATCATACTCGAGGATCATAGCAATACATTTACCTCTTCTGCCATCTAGATTTTCCTGGGTCATAATATCTTTCACCACAACATTAGGAACATAAGAAATAATATCTGAGTGGAGAATATATACTCTGAAATCCTTAATTTCTTTCACCAAAGAAAAATCTTGCTTCTCCGTGATGTTGTAATTCAATGCAACATCTCTTAGGGATTTACTGAAGAATGCTACTAGTTGTTCATGGCTTTCACTGTTCTTCTACAAAAGGACTATTGCAATGGTATGTTCAGAAGTAAAATAAAATAGGAGGAAATCTTTGGTATAATCAGGACTGATGAGTGCAGGGGCTTGTGTCAAGGCATGTTTCACCTGATCAAAGGAATGTTTATCTTCTATGGTCCACTTTATTTTTGTATTTTTTTAAGAATATTTGGTATGTTTCTGAGGAGTTATGCCAAGTTAGGGATAAATCTTCTCAAAAAATTTATTTTTCCTATGAAAGATTGCAATTCCTTTATGTTTCTTGGATGGTCTATCTTATGAATGGCTTCAATTCTTCTAGGGTCTATTTTGATTCCATCTTTAGATATGATGTGTCCTAAAAATTTACCCTCCTCTAAACCAAACAAGGTTTTCTTGGGATTTAGTGAGATTCCAAACTTCCTACATTTTTCAAAAACCTTTCTAAGGTGGATTAAGTGTTCTTCATCTATTTTTGAAAAAACAGTTATGTCATCCAAGTATATGACAATAAATCTTCCAAGTTCATCCACAAAAGCAATTTCCATTCCTCTCTGAAATGTGGCACCATCATTCATTAAACCAAAGGGAACTTTCACATACATGAAAGTGCCCCAATGTGTAGTGAAATTTATTTTCTCTTGGTCATCAAGGTGGACTAAGACTTGGTTGTAGCCAGAAAAACCATCTAACAAAGAAATTCTACTCGATCCAACTACCTTCTGTAAAATATGATCCATTTTGGGAAAAGGATAGTTGTCTTTAAGGGAGACTTTATTAAGGTTTCTGAAATCGATACAAAGTCTAATTTCTCCACTCTTTTTTCTAGTAGAAACTAAACTGGACACCCATTTTGAGAATCGTAATGGGACAATGATTTTAGCATCATACATTTTCTTTAATTCCTTTTCAATTAGAGGCATCAACTTGGGGTTAATTCTCGTAAGTTTTTTGTTTAAAAGGATTATGATCTTCTTTTATGGGGATTTTGTGTTGTATGATTCTAGTATCATAAGATTTCAAGTCTTCATAGCTCCATGCAAAAACATCTACAAATTCTTTGAACAATTCAATATATTTCTGTTTTTGGGAAGGAGGTAAAGATTTGGACAATTTAATCATTTTTGCTTCCTTACCAGTCCCTATATTACAGTCCTCAACATCTTTTCCAGTAGGTTCAATTTTTTGTTTTTTAGCTACATCATTGAAATCAAAAAGTTATTCCAATGGGACTAACCCTCTAGGTAGAATGTTATCTTTTAATTGCAAAACATCTGAATTTTCTTCTTTTTCATTTATTTCTTCTAAATCTATTTTATTTACACTTTCATTGTCAGTATCTACATCAATGTTTTCACATTCAAATTCATTTTTGGATTGCATGAAATCATCAACCTGTTCATCATTACCAAACACTTTCAAGTACCTGATATTGTCTGGGATAACAGGTATGCATTTCATCTCCACTGTGTATTGGCAATTTGGATGAAACGATATTTTAGAAGTGGTTGTTGAACTAGCCAGTCCATCAACAAGTATGTTTTGGCCTCAGGGAATCACCTGCAAATCATATTCAGTAAAAAATTGCAAAAAATACAAAACAACATTTCTATAGGCCCTTAGTCTTGGGTGTTTTGCAGAATACTCACCTTTGATCTGTTTAATGATAATTTCATAATCACCTCTTACTGTAATTCTTTTGGCACCAAGATTTTTAAACAATTTTAGGCCAAGCATTAATGCTTCATACTCAGTGTTATCAAATATTCTTGCAGGGGGGTGTTTTCCCTTAGGATTTGTCCCTTGGATGAACAAATGTGAAAGAATCAGGCTTAAAAAACCCACAAATGTGTTTCATCCAAAGTCAGGGCGCATTGTGCTAAGGCGCTCACATATCGGGACAACAGAGAATGCCACTTCGGGAATTTTGAAGTGAGGAAGGCGCGAAGCCTCGAGTCCTGAAATGTGAAGAAGATCTAGGCCGTCCAAATCAGAGTGGCATGTGGCAGCAGATAAGAGAAATCATGATTTCATGAGTCAAGGGTTTAAGCGTGGAGCACGACGTAATTTCATGAAACACGAAATCCCGAAATCACAGTTTCGTGAATCAATGGTTTGAAAGGAAGAAGTGTCCTAAGTCTCCTAGAAGTGAAGTCCTAAAATTTCATATGGGATAAGCATCAGGTCATGGCTAGAGGTCACATGTAGGAAAAGGCGTAGATTTCACGTGAGTTGCGCCAAGGGATGAAACGCTGAGGTTAGCTACAGAATGAGGACGCTATGTTCTTCAGGTGTCTAGTCGACTCAACCTCGTTCTGATCCCGATGAAGCAGTTAATGAAAGCCTGGGAGGTAGTTGAAACATCATCTCCCCCATGAATGGAAGGTCAGAGCGGTTTGACCGTGAAGGTAGACTGTCAACTCTGGCAGTCTGAGCTTGCTTGCGTAGAGAAGACTGCATCTAGAGTCTAACCGAGAGGACACAGTGTATGGATGAGAATCTCAAGCATGCCTCTGCTGTAGTGATGGAATATTTTGAGTATATAGGAGGAGTTTTGTGATTTTGGTAGTGGTATTTGGTTGAGAAGAGCTCCCTATTATGTAATGTTTTGAAGCCTGAATTGTTCTCTGGTTATGTAAAATATTTGAGACTTTCAGATTAATAGAAGTCAACCTCTTTTCATCTCTTTGTAAAAACTGTGCTAAAACACTTGGGCATGGAGGATCCAGTCAAGGGTTGTTATGTTGTTGTAATGTAGGTTTGATTGCAGCGATATCGTGACCAGTTTTAGTCATTTTCCTTGCAGTGTTTTTCCCTCTTACACTGAATGGCTCAGGCATGGAGGATCTAGTCGAGTTCTTGTAGCTGCATGGTGATGTAGGTTTGATCATTTTGTTGTTGTGACTGTGTTGTTTGGACATATTTCAATGTCTAAAGATTAAGCTTAAGAGTGATCTTGAGTTTAATTTTTTCCTTCTCCAAGCTGCTTGAAGGCCTGATGCCCATAATAGTCTTGTCCACCTTTCTTACTAAGTCTTCCCTCTACTCACACTTAAAATCAATTCATTGACTGAAGTTAGTTGTGGCCCTCACTTCCCTGTGAAATTATTTTCCATTTCTGTGTTGAACATCATTCATATATTGAGTTTTTTTCATTGACCTCCACTCATATAAAACCAACATCCACCAAAAACTATGATAGGTACTAGGCTCATCTTTTCATAATCTGAGGGTGACTATCAGTGCTAACATTTATGGTGTCATTACTGGGGAAGAATTGAAGATTTTACCTGGGTATAACGACAATGAACTTCTGATTTTGAAGGTGCATTAGAAATCAAAACCTTTGAAGATTGTGATTGCACCTGGTAAATCCACTGAGGCAACTCCATTGTCTCCATTGTTTCATTGTGGTTGCTTCTAGCTACACCTGGATCCCTTGGGAGAATACAATGATCAGATATGGACTTTGATGGTGAACAAAGGCCATACACACTCCTACTTTATGTCATTCACCTGGTGTCTCCATGGTTAAAGGATCAACTGGCGACTCCACTGATTCGAAATGAAAAAAATCTTGGCTCGAAGGTTTTCTCCTTTTAATTTTTCCAATGTCCCTGGTTTTTCTAATGTTGTCCCTACTATGGATGAATGGGGTGATTATTTTCCCATATTTAGAGAACGTAAAGAGGAAAACCCCGCTAGGCATATCCATGAGTTTCATGAACTCATGCATCCGTGGGAGATACATCATGAGGGTGTTTTAATGAAGATGTTCATGTTCTCATTGGACAGGGATGCCCGTCAATGGTATCAATCTTTGCCCCCTGCTAGCATATCCTCCCTGGAACAATTTCATGCAGCCTTCATTAAGCATTCTCAAAGGTATTATTCCTCTGAGTTAATCTGTCATAATTGTTGTGAGGAATGTGAAGGCCATGATCAAGATATGGTTGTGTCTAATGAAGGTTGTGAGAATGAGGACCATGAGGAAGATGAATATGCTTTGGGAGAAGTAATGAAACTTGTAAAATCTCTCTTTTCCAAACTAGAAAGGTTGGAATCTGAAGAAAGAGCAGAGCATTTTCCAGTCCTTGAGGCAGATGTTCTTGGTAGATCTATTGAGTATGATAATGAAGATTTCATAACTATAGAGGCCCTGCATTATTCTCTTAAGGTGTCTGTTGTCCCTAGATTTGATAATTATTTAGATGAAGAGCAACAGAGCCCCACATTGCATTTTGCTGACCAGAGGAGTAGTCGGCCTGTATATGACAGATACGAATCATATTCTGAGTTGGATATGTAGGATTTCCAAGAACATACAACAGAGCCTTATCCTTTGTTCACTAAAGAAAAATATTATGAGGGAATCATCCATCCTAGGCCTACAGAAAACTAAGAGAAGAACTTCCCCATGGGTCTCTTTTATGATGATTATGAATCTGACCCTTGGGAGAGCCAAGAAGAAGAACCAGAAGAGCCAGAGGAGCAACAGAAGGGTCAGTTTATCTCCTGTCCAGAGCCTATCAGTGAGCAACCATCGCTCATGAGCAGTCAGCCTGCATCAGCCTCTCACCCACCTGCGCTTACAAGAGACATCAAACAATGTGTGAGCAGTTGTGTAGTAGAGAAGGCTTCATGTTTTAAATTTTCTAGAGTTTTTCGCTTGTCCTATGAGCCTGTGAAAGAATACATGGAGTTGTATTTCCTTCATGTTTTGAAGCCGCCCAATTTTATCCTGGCCTCATCATTAGGGGGAAAGATGGAATGTAACCGTTCTCCTATCACAGTTGAATTCTCTGTTATCAATCACTGACATAGTAAAAGGGCTTCTAGTTAGGAAGTTACTTGAATGGCCATGGTGGAAGTTTGATTTCACCTAGCACTGTGTAAAAATCAATTAGTTTAGGACCGTACATAAATAAACTCCTTAGAGCATGTGTGTTTATTTTCATTATTTTACTTATCTGTTTGTATTCCTCAACAAAACATTTTTGAGATTGACTCCATAGCCCAACAGAAGGCGACTGGGACTACAAAAGAGATCTTAGAGACTCACGGGGAGGACTCTATCCCCCACAGAGCCTAATGTTATCACATATTCTTGCAGGGGGGTGTTTTCCCTTAAGATCTGGCCCTTGGATGACCAAATGTGAAATAAGTCGGCTTAAAAAACCCACAAATGTGTTTCATCCAAAGTCAGGGTGCGTTGTGCTAAGGTGTGCACATATTGGGACAACGGAGAATGCCACTCCAGGAATTTTGAAGTGAGGAAGGCGCAAAGCCCCGAGTCCTGAAATGAGAAGAATATCTGGGCCATCCAAACTAGAGGTGCATCCATCCAAACTAGAGGTGCATGTGGCAGTAGATAAGAGAAATCGTGATTTTTCAAGTCGTGGGTTTAAGCATGGAGCACGACACAAGTTCGTGAAACGTGAAATCCTGAAATCACGGTTTCGCGAATCGAAGGTTTGATAGGAAGAAGCACCCCGATTCCCCGAGAAGCGAAGTCCCAAAATTTCATATGGGATAAGCGTCGGGTCATGGCCCGAGGTCACATGCAGGTAAAGGTGCGGAGTTCACATGAGTTGCGCCAAGGGCTGAAACGTCGAGGTTAGCTACATAAAAAGGCCATCGCATTCTCTAGGTGCCCATTCGACTCGGCCTCGTTCTAATCCCGATGAAGTGGTTAATGAAAGTTAGGGAGGTAGTTGAAACATAGTCTCCCCCATGAATGGAAGGTCAGAGTGGTCTGACCGTGAAGGCAGACTCTCAGCTCTGGCAGTCTGATCTTGCATGTCCAGAGAAGACTACATGCATAGTCTGACCAAGAGGACACAACATGTAATGTCCCCAAGGCCGAGCCCTGTTGTAAATCATGTCTATGAAGTATAAAGCTTGCATTATGAATTGTAATTATGTTTTATAGGTTGGTGAGCCAATTTTATATAAGTTGATGGGCTTATGTGTTATTAGGACGGAGAGCCTAAGTGTTAAGGTCGGGAGAGTGCTTTTGTATATGTAATCATGCAAAACATTAATAAAAAAATATAAACACCACTGCGTGCAGACTGGCCACGATGAATGAGTGATGGGGGACTAAGCTTCCACAGAGTAGGTAAGGGATTGGGAGCTGAAAGGTTGGAAAGAGAGGCCAAGTGTTGATCCTAGGGGCTTAATTCCTTGGGAATAATATTTTAATATTATTCCAAAATACATGTGAAAATATGTTTTGTCCTAAGTTCCTGGAGAGGAACGCATGCCTAAAATCACACACCAGCTGATCAAGCACGATAAACCTCATGGGTGACATGTGTCAGCCTAGGCGCATGCAATTTAACCAGGAAGCAAGTTGTGTTGGGGGTTTGCTTCCCATTCTTTCAATCTTGGCATGAGTTTGTTCGACATTCGCCATCCTCCGTCTGAAAGAATTTTGGCCTCTTTGACTGGACCTATGCATACCTCACACACCTAAAATCCATGGTAAACCATGTCTCCTGGGTTTTTCTTGCTAAGAATACTGATGCATCTTGTAAACTCGGAGTCGAGCTATGCCTTAACATTGACTATTGTCATTTTGGGTGTCCATAATCGTTTTTCCCAGTTGGATGTAGTGGCCACACAGTTCTCAACTGAATGTGGCTGGCTGCCATTGTCTGTACTTGGTTAAGCCTTGTTTTCATCCTCACTATGTTGGAATTGGTCAAAGAATAGGTTGTCAGGCCTATGAGAAACTCTCTCTAGGTGAGAGAGTGTGCCGAGGAAGGAGAGAGCTCCTGGAAGGAACCCTGTAGTTTCCACAGAGCTCGAAGATTTCTGGAGCGGTCTATTGTTGAAGCCCAAGGTAAGGGAGGTTAGCAGCCGAAGGACTATCTAGGTGACAGAGAAGGTGTATACTCCTTGGGTGGGACAGACATATGGCGAAGGAGAGTCTGTGGGAAGTGGGCATAAGTGGTTCCTGGGAGAGAATCCTCCTTCTTTTATGTGTATTCTTCCTGTAAACCTTACCTAGCCTAGGATTCTTTACCCGGTGGAGATTAGTCCCATATTAGGGGTGACCTACTGCTGAGAGTGATGAGTAGCGTGGTATAAGGCTGGGAGGTTCGTGGAAGGTCTACACACAGTTGGTGGTGCATGACAGTTTCAAAGATAAGTGTCACTATGTTTTGTAATTCTGTAATTAATTAAATTGCA
>SNQJ01S0048127.1:81106-92970 GCA_010110895.2 Picea sitchensis | reverse complement strand
ATGTTCTGGTGTATTTATGTGTGTGGATGAATCTACGATGTATGTACATATGATTGCTTTTGATTTATATGATGTGTTGGATAGATAAACCATGAGAAACAATGAATTGATGTAATGTGATAAATTCCACGTTGACGAAAATGAACGAATAACCTTATACCAAAATTTTTGAATCTTGCTGGGCTAAAACAAGATAGGAGGGATTGTTACCTTATGTTTATAGCCTTTAACAAAAATATAAATTAGTCCTCAAGAAATATGTACTTGGTCCTAATGTTGTCTTTTATATTATGTTTTGACAAAGCAATAAATAAATATTTACAATAGAAATTTATAACAAGTTTAATGAACAATTATGAAACAAAATATAAAAGAAAGATTACACATGTAGTCCAAAATGAGACGCAAAACCATCAATGAATTTATTAATTCATCTTTTAATTACAAACAAAAGAATTATTTCATACCCCATAATGGGTAAGGACCATAATAAGACTTAGAAGTAAGAGGTGGGCTGTTACATCACACATAGATGACTGATGTCTTCTAAGTAAAAACAAGACTGATAAAATATGGATCAACAAGCTACAATATGCCATTGTCTTGACTTTGCAAAAAATTCCTAATTAGCACTCAAAACTAATTCAGAAATCCAATAAGAATTTACAGACTATCAGAGACAAATGATCAACCTTCTGAGGCATGTCAATAATCTATGCTTCTTGGTCCTTCTTATTTCCACCTTCAATAAGACTCTGCTATCGACAAGAAGATTTTAGCTTTTAAGTGATTCATAAATGAATGAAGTAGTAATATAATCTCACCTTAGAGCAAGAGAAAACCTTATTAGAGTTTGTGCTTCTATCTCCCTCTTTTACTTGTCTTTGATGTCCTTTTATTCTCCAAAAGTAGTTTTGGGTAGTTCCAACTACTTTTAGTTAAGTTATTTAAATAACTTTTAGTTAGATAGGGACAACTCATAAATAAATATTAATACACAATGATAAGGGTATAATAAATATTAACTAATAGGCGGGAACCCCTATGTATCCTTATTTTAGCACCTTGTTCCTCCATAAATAATTATGCATCCATGTCATTCAAAATCCCACAACATACAAATATCCAATCAAACCACAATAAAATATTCCAAAGAATACTTGTGGCTCCCCCAAATATTGTATATGTGTGTGTGTGTGCGCGCACTCTAAAAAATAATAAGTCATTTTGCTATCCAAAAATAACTGTTGTTCAAAAATACCTCATGTTCAAAAAATAAGTGAAGTCTGTCCCAACTGTCAACTCAAAATAAAACATGATAAAATAAAAATCATACTTTTTATGTGAGGCAGTTTTCCTTTGTCCACTATTTTTAGAATCCACCATTTGGAGCACCTGTGAATCTCCATTGATATGAATTTTACCTGTAACCGATGACGTGTCTAGATGCATGTATCCAAAAGGGATATGTCTTCCTTCAAGTCTGGGATGATGGGAATGGGATGTGTCTGAGTGTGGAGAAGTATCAAATTTAGCAAATTTAACAGAATTGGCTAGTTGTTTTCCCTTACTAGGTTCATGATCTTGAGCTATGGACTTAAGTATTTTTAGGGGTTGAGTTGAATGGGCATGCAAAGTCAATGATGAAATGTGTTGAGATGGTTTCTTAAGAGGAGGAGTAGGTAATGGCGAAGACACTATGGGCCATCCGTCAACATGAGTTTGGGGAGTATGTACGACATCATTCCAACCATCATTGATTGGATCTTCTGGTGGTAAGGATACATGTGGCTTCACTAGTATGCAAAAAGTACTAGGATGATGATGCAATGGTGGTATTTCAGGTGAAAGTGGAGGTTGGAAGGATCTTTTCCCAACTAGGTTTAAGAAACCTATTTGTAAAATTTGATCGAACTCTCCAGAGTCCGCATCGAAGTGAATGGAGAATCGTAATATTTTGTTTCGTCTTTTCAAAAAATCATTTGACATCCTTTCTCTGTTTCCTCTGTCTCTATTTCCTCTGCCATAGTTTCCTCTACTGAAAAAGATCATCTAAAACCATGTTAATCTAATTATCATAAGAATAAAGTAATAGTAAGATAGAACATCTAGTACAATTGATCTAAATGATTAGATTGGCTCTGACTTGACACAACCAAAAAACATAAATGGGAAAAGAAAGGGATAAAGTGAGATANAAAACCATGTTAATCTAATTATCATAAGAATAAAGTAATAGTAAGATAGAACATCTAGTACAATTGATCTAAATGATTAGATTGGCTCTGACTTGACACAACCAAAAAACATAAATGGGAAAAGAAAGGGATAAAGTGAGATAAGGATGGAATCTTAATATTCATCAACCACCTCCAACATACAAATCTGTAATCCATAAATGCTTGATCATTACCACAAGAAATATGCCGATATTTCATTTACAAATCCATAACAAATATCATCCAGCCAATAAAATTCTATCATGTTGAACATAACCAATCATTCTCTTTTATCACATAAGCATGACCAAATGGAGAAGGGAAATAAATGTCAAGGAGTTCAGGGAATAATTTTATGAAAAGTGAAATTGATGAAAGAGAGTGAGTTTATATGATAATCCAATTTTCATAACTTCAAGATGCTTCCATTTCCTATTTCTATTTCCTTGGTTTGGTCAAACATTATATAGATGTTCCCAAGTTGAAAACCAATCACCCATAACTGATAAAACATAACTTCACTTTTTAAATTATATAGACAGGGAGTAAATGAGAACATGGAATTAATGAATGGAATCTTGAGGAATAATTTGTGAAAAAATGAGATTGATGAAAGGAAATGGAGTCTATATAATTATCCTTTTGTTTTCCATCACCCTTTATCAACATGAACCATTGAAAATGGTAATTTCATAACTTGGTCATCATTATGCATTTACAAAAATTGAGAAATCAAGTTTCTTTTCACATCATCTCCATATTACTTCATATCAACATTATTAACCATCATAATAATGAAACAGGTCGACCATATTGTTATCCATTCCTGAATGAAAATCCTTATCAAAACATTTAATAAAATGTGGATAAGTTGAAGCAAACCATTGTTAAGCATATAGTTCGAATGAGACTTAGGGTTTGAGTCCTTTGATTGTTTGGAAAGGGTTTCAAAACCACAAACTAGGGTATATCACTAATAGTTAGAACCAATGACTTTGAAATGTGCTATAGAGAGGTTGGGTTCACCACCTGAGCCTTTTCTTTTATTTTTTTTCTCTAAAATTTTGAACCAGGTTCGAAGCACCTGAATCCACAAACTAGGAAAAGAGACAAGGTATTATGGCACCGACTACATGCAAACAACTTAACATGGCCTTCGAACTTAGCCTTTAAATATATCCAAATCAATTTTATGAATTTGTAAGAACAGGTTCTGGTTTGACCTTAAACCTGGGTAATACCCAAGGGTAAAACAAAGGCATGGTTCACGATTATCTTTTATGGGAAAAAGAGGACGATTATATAGCCAGAGAAATTGTGACCAAAAATACTTCTGGTGCAATGGTTTTTAAACTCGAACCATATCACAAATATATTTTGAACAAACCCAACAAGCCAATGTTGTGTAAAGATGGTAGATATCACTTGACATTCTTCAGAGGTTTCGAGTTTGAACCTCATATGAAAACAAAGACTGTAACCATAATATTTCTTGACACAAAACATAATGGAAAGTGGGATAATGAATGAAGTGAGTGCAACTCAAAAACATTTTATTTCTTCACAATAAAATGACAAGAGGGGAAAATAAAAATTTATGCAACAGCAATGCCAAACTAGATCCAAAACAACCATTTCTTAACAAAAGTTTTGCAGTACTAGATGTAAAACGAACTGAAACCGCATACCTTTGCAAAATGGACGGGACCTTCGCATTTGGCTTGAGGAAGAAACCAAATCGAGAAAATGATATGTCAAAAATACAATGCTTCAACTGTCGAAAATATGGTCACTACAGAAACCACTCTCTCGAGTTAAAGAAAAGGAAGGAAATAGATGAAGCATCAGTTGCCGAAGAAAGGGAACCCTCAAAGAAGACCAAGTAGGATAAAACATACTTCTTCTTCTAAGTTAAGGTAACAATATTATTCAAATTTCTTGTACATACCATGTTCACATATTTTCTGTACATATCATGTATATCTATTTCTTAGAAGATAATATGTTCAAGTGAAACAACACCTATGGAAGAACAAGACGATACAGATTGCTATCACGATGACTATAAGTCAAGCAATACACATGAAAAGATGAAGTATGTTGACAATATTTGATAACAATTCATGTGGAAGATATATATAAGTAACAATTGCCAGATAAGCCGAAATCAGAATCAAACTTGAAGAGAACTAGAAGGAATAAAAATAGAAAGAAGTCAACAATCAAGAGGAAATTAGAAAAAGACTTGTGATACCTTGCAGAAAAAAATAAGGATGTAGACAAAATCATGGACTATCTTAGATGGAGGGAGATGATTACAAAATTCCAAAAGAAGATCATGCATTCATACATGAAGCAAGGATTAGGAGGGAGCTAATCCTAAATATGATCCATTGAGGATTATGAAGTATCTATCCATGTTCCCATTGAAAGTAGCAACCATGATAAGCAACATGTGTTCAATCTGACTTTAAAAGAAGTCTTCTTTAAAAAAAAGCCTTGAAGTATCCTTGGTTGTCCATCTACATCCATGATCCTATGATGAAAGGAAGGATTTGGAATATTCAGGGCATATAGAAGACCCCATGGACCCAAGAGATAAAAGAGAGACATGAGGAAGAACATGAAGATTCCAAGATAGAAAGAAAAGCAAGAAAAACCAGTTATTATACCGAGAATCAGAACACTACCAGCTTGGTTTGAACCCACTAATAAGAAATCGATCAGAAGAAATGGAAGTTATGATAAAGAACAATGTATGTAATAAAATGTGAAAAATACTTATGAATGGAAGCATTGCAAGATTCATAGGTTCTTCCAGAAGGAGGGAGAAGACTATGACAACAACTTGTTCCAGATATACCTCTTGTAGTATCCATGGATTGAAATTTACATGTAAAAGACCGTTCTTCCCAATAAAACAAGTGATAAAGAAGCTTATACCAGAAAGAGACCCATGTATGCAGATATAATAAGACCTTGTATGGATTCAAAAAACTTGATGCAGAGTATCTCATATACAACAAAAGCGTGGTAAAAAATTTCTATGACATAGATAGTGTATCAGAATAGTTACTCAGAAGTCTGGGATGATGGATTGCTAATCCATGGAAAAATCTCATGATGAAAGAAGAAGTGCTACTAGGATATGTTTCAGTTTGATCCTTGCCATGCTGTCATGAGCTAGCAGGAAACAAAAGTGCTGAATTTGACCACCATATATTGTAATGATCAGAGCTATATGGAGCCTTCAGAGAAAACTACTGTTCCATGACAAACCAAAGTACATTGAGATCAAGCATTATATTCTCCGTGATGAGGTCCAGAAAAGAGAAGTGGTTCTCCAATATATCTCCATAGATGAACATATAACATATATTTTGGTAAAGCCTCTGTATAAGATGAAAAGTTTGCATACTCAAGCAACAAGCTGGGGCTCATGGATACACATTCCTTATTGAAAAAGGAAGAGATTACTCCCATGTTGAGAGGGAGCATTGATATGCTATTTATTCATGGACAATCATTTTTTAGTTTGAAAAATGGCCTAGGATGAGTAGTTCCTTTCCAATTTGGAAAGTGGTTTGAGATTTCTGACGGACATGCATTTTCCAGTTTGGAAAATGGTCCAGATCGGACAATCATTTTTGTAATGAAAATGGTCCGATAGATTGTTGATGTACCATAGACAACGATTCCCCTTGTGGAAAATGTCGATGAATGGTATAGGACAATCATTCTTCTTGGCATTCACTCTGAGTAGTGGTCAAGTAGAATGGTCTGCCTTGTCGGGTAGTCATTCTTTCGAAGTTAATAGTTGTGAGCAGTTTCAAAGAATGGTTCATTTTGGAGGTTGGTGCAGGACAATCATTTCCATTAGGAAATGGTCCGAGTTGTCATTCCCTAGGGAAGAATCATTCTATCCAAGTTGCACTATGATTAGTGTTGGAGGAATGACCCAGTTAGGTGAATGGTCCAGGTTCAACAATCAGGGGCAAACATTCCCTAGGGCAGACTCATTCTCTCTAGGCTGCACTATGATTAGTGCCAAAGGAATGTCCTAGTTAGGTGAATGGTCCAGGATCAGAAATCAGGGGCAATTATTCTTCCGTTCTTGAGAATAATAGTCCAGATAGCTCATGGCTGATGTTTTACCTCCCGAGGGCAGATGCTCTTCCAGATATCATAGATGCGAGTGGAAGAATGGCCCATATGACTCAGTTTGTATCATGATATTGTTATGCAGGTTGATATCAGATGATATTATTACTGTGGAGACTGTATGTCTCTGGACAATAGCTATATGCCACTGTGGTGGATGTGTTCCACTGGTTGTGACTATGTGTCACTGGTTAAATATCCATGTGCTACTTGGTGTGGTTGTGTACCACTGGATAATAGTTGTGTACTACGATGGATAGAGACAATTGTGTTCTATTGAATGGAATTGTTCTGATTACCATGAAGACTATCAATAATGTTGGAAATGATTACCAACTAGATGTATAGTTAGTGTGCTGGTGGATAGATATTGTGAAGGCGAAAAATGGTCCAGGAAAATTACTCTTCTAGGACGTATGTCTGGATTAGAAGAATAGTCCTTGTAGCCCATGGAATGGCTTCCAACATATGTTGGAACAATTATTCTTCTAGGACATATGTCTGGATTAGAAGAATAGTTCTTGTATCACTCTGTGGAGTGAGTGACTTATTCAACATCATGCCTGATTATTCATATGGAGTATGGATTTGAGAGATGATGCAGTTGATGCTATCATATGATACTGATAGTAATGATAGTGCTCGTGATTTAATCATGAGATAGCCTATGTGGCTATGATGATGCTACAGGTCGAATGGTATGTTTGTGCTCAAGACCATTGCTTTCAATACCTCCCTATCTAGGAGGGAGTGTTGATATTTTTGGTAGCCGCAGGAGGCATTAACCTCCACGTTTAACTTTGACAAGACTAGAATATTCTAGGAAGAAAGAGAAACCCTAAAATCCTTGGACATAACCCCAAAAGACAAGTCGACTAAAGAGAATAATAAATATTGAGTTTCTAGTCTCCAGAAAGAGAAGTCGGCCCAGACAACGAAGGGAGAACAATATAAATACATGATGCCAGATCTCATTTGGACACACATAGCTCACAACTGCAGAAATTCAGTAAGTGCACAAGTTTGGAGAGTAGCTACAGTTGCAACTACTGCAACTAGTATTTTTGGTTTTAGGCTTGGACTTTCTCTTGGTTATGGTTTGGACTTTTTGCTTGGTACGCTAGCTCTGGAGAGTAGTACACTACCTTGATTAGCTTTTGGACCTAGGGTTTACTTCCAGAATTGTTATCTCTATTAAGGTTAAGGTGCTTAGGGGTGGATTCGGCCTATGGTTGGGTGACAATATTTCTATATTGTCTATGGTTAAATGATCACACATATTATTTCTAACAAGTTCATGGGTATTTGGCCAACAAAAAAAGCTCTGATCTGGTGGATCAAAACTTACTAGAAGCCTAAAGGAGATGTAGAATTAAAGCTGGAATCCAAAGGGTTTTTTATGGATATCTTTAATAACTTGGAAGTTTGGGATTGGGTGTTTGAAAAATACCCTTAATTCTTCAACAATGCGGGACTTTACCTCTGTTTTTCGACGAAAAAGTTCATTCTGGAAATAGAATACTTCACATCCGCCCTTGTCTGGATCTAGCTTTATTCTCTACCTCAATAATTTTGGGATGAAGAGATCTTGGAAGGAATTGGCCAAACCCTTGGGTCCTTTATATAGATCTCCGGGGCCACAAAACAAAGTTGTTATACATCCCATGCTCACATTTGTGTTTATATGAATGTTTCCAAGCCCCTCCCCGTTGTTGATGATTAAAATCGCAACAAGGAATTTCACCCGCAAAATATTGCTAAAGCCCTATTATTTAAACTATGCTAATAATATAATACTAGTAGGTGGGACCCCCTTGTAGACTGGAGGCTTGAAGATAGTCATATCACACATTTTTTGTTGCTGTTTCGATGTTGCTTACAGGGTCCTATATGGTTGACAGTGCAGTCATAGTTTCATTTTGGGTATAGTAACAAGTGAATGATGCACTTTATGGGATGTTCTGTTATTCAAAGATTTATTTTTATATGAGTGACATATATTTACAGTTTCTATGTTTAATCATGTCACCATGATTTATTACCTGGATACACATGCACAAGAAATCTATTAGTAATGACATAACCAAAACACAGGGAATAAAATTATTGAAAAAAATCCTAAAAGAAAGGATCTATGTTATGATAGAAGTTATGTGCAATTGAAAATGTAAAACATGTCAGTGTTAATACTAACTATTAAATGGTTGGTTAGTGGCTATGCGATTTTCATTTGAGTTATTTTTGGGTGCATTTGGCAAGGAATATGGTCACAGGTTTCAATAGTTTGGAAATTGATTACATGGTTTTAATGAATTAGTGAGTGTTGGCTGTCTTGTACTTCGGAATTGAATATAAGAGGAGATGGAAGAGACGTGTAGTAAATTCACGTCACTCCATACTCCCCCCATCAGGTCGTCACCCTAGTATGGTTCTTGTTGCATTTTGATCTGCTGGTGGTTAAGCTCCAAAATTCAAGCTTGGGAAGAAAACGCTTTACTAGCTCACCCCTGTTAAGATATCGGTTACAGGTATGGTTATTTTTAACCCCATCCATGAATTACACTCTGTGTATGAACACACAATGACTCAATAATGCTTGGGTTTGTGTTTTTCTGAGAATTGCAACTGTGAAAATGCGTGGTTTTTCTCTCTGGAATGATTATGTGGTTGTTCGATTTGCAAGTAAAAGAATTGGTTTGGTTGAGTTGTGCATTCGCTGGTTGTCCTGTTGGTGAAAATCGTGATGGGTCTTTGTGGATTTTGAATGAATATGGGTATTATCACTCTGTTTTTTTGGTGGAGGGTTTCACTCTGTGTATTCTTGATTCCTCACAGTTATGAGGGTAACCCTGTCCAGTCATATTCAGACTGCCATTTGGTTGTTGTGTATGTTTCCCAGACTGCCATTTGGTTGTTGTGCATGTTTCCAGAGTCATGGTCATTGGATTATTCACATGTTCGTGGGATTATTCACATGGTCTTGGAATCAAAGTATCTCGGAAGTTGGTCTTAGGGTGGCCACTATGCCAATATATATGATATATGGTTTTTGGGTGATATAAGTTATGCTTCGGGTTATGCATCCTCACTGACATTGTTGAAAAATGATTCATCTCTTAAGAAATAGACAGAGGTTATACCTCTATGTGTTCTGAGTAACTGTCTCTGTCCAGTGGACATTCGCTTCTCCTTTTCAAACGCAAGACACACTATGTGCATCATTTTTCTACCCCACCCATCGTTATTTCCTCTGTGGCTAATTGTTGCGCCATTGCCCAGAATGGGAGTTATAAGGAACCCCGTGGTTTCTATTATCCTTGTATCTAAGGGTCTTTGCCTATGGCTGATATGTTGAGGACCTCCAGTTCTCTGTGTTGTTGATGACCGAGCAAACTCTTGTTACCTCTTTATATTTGTTGTGACAGAGCCCGATTTAAAAAAAATCCCCAACTGTTCTTACTCTTGTCGGGCATATTTTTGGTTGTCAAAGATTGGTTGTAAAGTGGAGTGGTTATGATTGTTGCATCGAGTACCTATCTCAACTTTATTTGATTAAATTGGTTGAAAAATTGTGATTGGGAATGATAAATAATATGCAGTCAAGGGCTGCCTCTTTCTCGTTATACCTTCGATCGTTGTGTTCTTACAACATGGTGTTAATTGCAAAGTGGAGACTACTGTGTGTTTCACTAGGCCTAATCAGGATCATAGCAAGTTCTTAAATTGATGACTGTGTTTATTTTGTTATGTTCACTATGTATCTATTATGCAAGCATCGTGCGTGTTGTAAATAATTGTATCGACAGTGATGAAGCTCGAGTTTTATATTGATTATGGTTTCATTGCAAAAACTTATTGGTTCATATGGTGAGGAGTGTATGAATCTGACATTTTCTAGAAGTCTGTTCGATATGGAAGGGACATGTGCATATGTTTTTAATTGGCTGATTGTGAAAGTATATGATATTTTTATAGTGATGTATTATGGATAGAGGTGAAGCAATGTTGCTGTGTGTTTTCTTTCGATTCTTTAAATGATAGGAAATAAATTAGAGACCAATCATTATCTTAACATGACCGTTGAAAGTCTTTTCGATTATAAGTATGATTGCAGACAGTGTTAACTGAGAAGTTTTGAAGAATTTGAATGTGGAACAATGAACAATTTTGATACACAATAATTATTGAATTGGTGTTGGTATGTTTTGTATTGAGTAAAGAGTTATGTTTATTGATTACTTGGTTTGTTTTATGAACAATATTCATTATTTCCCTGCCATTCTCTCACTTTTTTGCACATTACAAGTCCCCTCACCTTCCCATATTCATTATTCACTCCCTGTTCTTAAAATTAAATTATAGTTAAATAAAAACTCTTTATTATAGCAATTTAAGGATGGCACATGGATGAGTTACAGTTGATTTGTTTTGTTGTTACAGTAAAGTTGATTGTTTGATGATTTGTTGAGCAGTAATCATGATCTACCCCCCTTCATTTTACCACTTTTCTCTCAATACAATCCCCCGTATATCCCAAAACCCTTATTCACCCCTTGTTCATTGACAAGTATTAAATGATTTTATGAATTGAATTGCATGAGTCTGATTTGTTGCTGAGCCAAACTTTGTTTCATATTTAAAGAGATGTCATGTATGGTTTGTAGAAGAAACTAGTTGCTAATAAGTAATGCATACAGGAATGCGATTTTTCAGCAGAGGTGGCCATGGTCGGGGTAACAAAGGAAGAGGAAATTGGAACAGGGGCCCTAGAAGGCCAAGGTTTTCTATACATTTCGATGCAAACTCACAAGAGTTGAGTAAGCTGTTCCAAGTTGGATTTTTTAACTGGATTGGATAAGGAGTGGTTCAACCTAGGCCAAAAAGGCCTCCTTTCCAAGTCCCGCATGTCCCTAGTATCCCGGTTCCCCCTCATGTCTCATTACAACTTGAAGTCCCTGAAATCGATGGATGGAAAGAGATTGTCCACCCGACAGTCTCCCAACATCGTGGCCGGCCCAATTTGTCTCTACCTGCTCCTCCTCCACCCGTTAACCAAATTTTCCAAGATTCCCCTACACACTCACTAGTAAAGTCTTCCCATGCAAGGAAAAGGTTAAAAACCGAAGCCCACCATGCTCCTGATAAAGGAAAATTCACTGCTTCCCCCTCCTCTCCCTCAAATGACTCTGCCAAGTCTGTTTCATCCCACATGCATTTGAGAGATGATTGCTCTCATGTTATAAGTGAGATCAGGCCTAAAGGCTCCACACAGCCTAAGTAAAATTCAAAGAAATCCAAGGGAGACAACAACAACAAGGGGAAAATTTCCTCCCTAAGTGGAAAATATGGGTTTTAAGTGTTTTTATTTATTGATTGTTGAGAATAGTTGACTTCTGAAATTCTTGGACAACACACTATTTTTTGGATATGTGGATATTATATTTTTGGATATAGTTTCAAATATCATTGATATAAATTGTCAAA
>SNQJ01S0048127.1:57599-80806 GCA_010110895.2 Picea sitchensis | reverse complement strand
GGGGGAGTGTAGAGGGGGGGTACCCCCTCTACGGGGTTCGGGGGCGAAGCCCCCGAAGCAAAAATTGCCTTGTAAAAGTATATTGTAATTTCATTGTAAATCTGGACCGTTCATTATAAGGTCGCAGATCTAACGATAGAGATTATGTTAGGGTTTTTTTCCATAGAAGGCAACCCTCTTTTACGAGGGAAATGTATTGTGGCTATGGATGATGGTGAATATTGTATTCTGAGAGAGGACACTGTGAGAGAAAGAAGAGGAAGTTACATCAAGTTTTACTGTAGGTTGTATCCCTTCATTTGCTGGATAATAATAAAGGAAGGACCTGGCAATTTCTCTGGTGGACGTAGCCCACACTGGGTGAACCACGTAAATCTATGTCTCTCTTTTATTGTATGTCTTCTGTGTTTTGTTTCTGCATTTGTTTTATTTTATTGCTCCGCGGTCCTGTTTTTCTAACACTTTGCCAGCTTAAATTCCCATCCGCGGTAGGATTAATGTAATCCTGTTGTCTGGTTGTCAATTTGTATATGTTTTCTAGTTCATATGCACGATCCTCTTCTCTGATGGGATCTGTGTATCTGGGACCTTCATTAGGATCTAGAGGTGCAATGACCCTAAGGCCATCGCCTTCAAATGTCATTCTTCTTTTCTTCAAGTCAACAATAGTAGAATTGTTTAAATCTCAATCAATTCCTAACATCGCAGGATAATGACAACTATCATCGACTATCTCAATCACCTCAAAGTCCACAAATGTTCTGACCCCATTGATGTCCACAGGGACATGTTCCAATATTCTGAAGGGGCTCACAACTTGTTGATTGGCCATCCTAATCCTGATGGGGGAATATATCAACTTAGGTTTTCCCATTAGTGCCCAGGTCTACTTCGTCATAACATTGAAATCCGACCCTAAATCGAGGACCACATAATCTATATCATAATCTCTGATCTGAGCATTCAGATGTAGTTCCTCATTTGTCCTTCTCTTTTTATATACTTGGTGTACCGTTCTACTCAGTAAGGGATCTACCTTTCCTAGTTCATACTGTCTGATCAAGATTTGTAGCTCTTGTAAAACGTTCTCATCCTTTATCAAATTAATGCAAGTGAAAACAAATTCCATGAGCTTACTTACCTCTTTTCATTCTTTGGGTGAAGAAGACTGATCAAATGCCAAAAGCATTCCACATTCTCTTACTTCTGGTCAAGCCTTTGATGAATAAGCTTGATCTCTCCCGAATTATTTTCCTGCTTTCTCAAATGTCTCTTTCTCTTTCTTTGGATCGAAATATTGTGTCTTCTCTGCAACTTTTCTGATTCCTGATTGTTCTGTAGTATTCCCTCGAGTCACTTTGTCTTCTCTTGTAACAATGCCTCCTCTAGTGATAACAATGAATCTGGGATCCACTCCGTGAGGTTCTGCTATGATTAGCTGTACTTGTTGGTTTCCTCCTCGTCTTTCTTGAATTTTGGCTAACAGCGTAGGACAATCTTCTATGACATGTTCAAATGAGTTGCAGTAGCTACAAGTGGTACAAGGGTTCTGACAGTCCCTTGCCAAATGTCGTGGCTGTGCATAGTTATAATAGATGATTTGACCTCGACCTCGACCCATACCTCCTGCCTGTCCTCTTCCTCTGAATCCACCATGAGGGTTGAAGTTTGTTCTTCTTGGGGAATTATACTGCGTAGTGTTCCCTTCTTGCTATACTTTGCCTTGAATTTTGTATATATCCATTGACATTTCATGCATGAGGTCATAGGCCCTACAATCCCTATCATCATGCCCTACCAACTTAGAGAATGTGCAATACATATTTGTGGGTGTCTGAACATATTTTTGCATCTAATAACATTCACTAGGGCGATGCCTATTTCTACATACCTCACACCAAGGTAGGGTAACTTGCTTCAAATGGCTTCGAGCTCCAGATGGTAAGTACTCATGGAATAGGGGACAATGCTCTTTTTCATGGCCTTCTGATTTTCATCTAATGCACCATACAATCCAATATATTAGTCTCATGCAATCCAATCCATACAAATTTTTTTACTGTCAATCAATGAGCAGGGGGGTGGAAAAGGCTTCTGGGATAGATGAAGGGGTTGTATTGTATGATATAATGAGGGGGAAAAAATGGTCACTGCTCAATGACAACATCAATCAACTGTAAATCAACCAATAAAACCTCACTGCAATCCACACAAGACACTACCACTTCCATCAACTTTAACACATAAATTCCCTTAACTATAATTAATCATAGAATAGGGAGTGAAAAAATGAAAATGGGAGGGTGATGGGATTTGTAGTTAGTGGAAAATGAAATCATGGAAGGGAATAAAGACGATTACTGTTCATGAAATTAACTAAGCGATCCACAAAACATTCTACGAAAAGAGATGTATCAACCATCAATCACTTTGACCAAATAAATTTTTTTGTGCAGTTAACTAGTTCTCTGTTCATAATCAACTATCCAACAAAGTGTCACCACATGGAAACATGTATTCCACACAATTTGTAAGGGGTTTTGTTCCTTTCATTTACATTCTTTGCATTTTATAGAAATTTTTTAATAGTACCCATTTCCAATCTGTAAACCATCAAAATCAATCACTGCCCATACATTACTTCAATCAACAAATATACTCCAATTCATATTTCCAAAAATAAAAATGAAGTCACAGTATCAATGCCATCGGGTTTGTCACTTTGAATGCAATGACATTGATTAAGTAAATATAGGCAACCACCCAATAATCAAGATCAAATTGCCAAAACCGAATTGAAAATTAAACATACAACAACCACCATTCTAGCACAATATATGCACTGAATAATACAATCATGTAAGTGTAAATCCATCACCGTTCAAGCCCAATCTAACGTGACTGTAAAATTGGACCACCTATCCAACCGACGAGGTACCAACAACAACCTATCTCAACAAATGATCGGGCTACAACAAATATGTTTAAAACCCTGTCAAAAACCAAACCATCTATGTTATACACAATGTTCAACCAACAAAACACCACGATGGAACATTTCCACTTAACACCCAAACACATAGTCATGGAAATAAATCAACCATTGTGCTGAGCCCTCAATTTAATACAATATTCCTTTGATTTAGTTACATTGTAATAGACTATGTTGTGCAACCCATGCTTATACAATCAAACAAATATAAGGATGCAGTGGATACATTCTCTATAATGATCTGGATCAATAGTCATTCGGCCCCAAAGAAAACCACAGTGACCATGCCCATTATTTCATTTTCAAAACACCATGTACACACACGATATACATGAGCAACATCAAGCCTTTGTAACCAATGCCAACTAATCATCCAAATAATTATTAGTGCAATTACCAGTGACTGTGTATTAGCCAAACAATTCGCCAATGTTGTATAAAATCAATCAACCAAACCAACTGTGGTAACTACGCATACCTACGCATCAATTTGAATCAGGGCATAGGCATTCTCCATTAACAATACTGAGTTATTAACATAATGAGGGTGACCGTATACTTCGAAAGTATAATTGGCGATGTAGGGTTTATCATTTTTATCACAGAGGTAGTAACTAAATGCCAAACTAACACGACTGCCATACGACCAACTGGACAAATGCATATTAAAAGTAATCGACCATAAATTTAATCTACAATAAATCGTAGAAACGTGACAGGCACGACAATCTCCTCTACAGAACTCCAAAATGGGTATTAAGGGTTTGGTCGGTAGCCATCACAGGAGGAACAAAGACAAATCCTCATAATTGTGGAACTTCAAGGCCAAAGGTGTGCACACAAAGAGGGCTATGATTTGTTTGTGGACAAGAAACAATTCCATGACAGGGGCCATAACATGAGGTGAGACTTTAACTTGGTGTGGAAAATTTGATTTAGCGCATGCAGGGTATAACCCTCATGCCTTTTGATCAAACAACTACCACACAGAGGTGAAGACAGGGTCGAGTAAGAACAGGAAAACTCACTCCATGACCATTAGTGGTGAAATCAACCAATTGCCCATATGTACAATGCATGGTGATACTAACGCTTCAGTCATTAAACCCCATAAAAATCCACAGTCTGGATACGACAATGCGAAAACATGAAGATAGCCCATCAAGAACAAAAATGATCTTCCAAGTAAACCAACAATGATAACATAGATCTCTTATGACTGCTAACGCCCTAGGATAACCAATAATGCCATGACTTCAACCTCATTTCAAATAGAATCATCAACGTTTCATTCACAATCACCATTTACACAGTCACAATACTTAAGGAGAGCACAAATAATACACTTGAGCCAATATCCATTTCATAACCAGAGTAAATTCATGAAGGGCCAAAAAAAGAACATACATGTAATCAAATGTATTAAAACACGAGTTGGCCGAACGGTTCCTCCCTGCTGAGAATTTAGAGGATAACCACAATAGTAATGTTTGGAAGATAGCCTGACTATGGTGGTGTCCAATGATAAGGGTAAAGGTGATGTGTAATAAATGCACACCACTTACCTACTTCAATTTCATTCAATTATTAGTACACGCCAGTTACTAATCCAACAAATTATCCACCTTGAATCAACAACCTTTAATTTCCAAGATCACCACCCGTATCACATATTACCATCTTTATTATGCAGAAATGCACACCAACTATGCTATATACAACCTTGATAACTCGCATGGCTATCCTATGTTAGCTAGGATTTTACACAATCCTTTTCAATGCATATAATATAGCATGTTAGCATAGGACAATTCCTTCTTTTAACTTCTTTCCATTTGTTATTACTAATATGTGTTTGTCGCATGTGTCACAAGTAATAGATCTAAGAACAATCAACAATGATAACCATGAAATATTCGGTGTTACTTGATATTGGAACAACAAGGGAGCCCTGTATAATATGCCTGATCCATTATCCATTAAAAAAAAATATTGTAAACCATGAAAGTAATGTTGAATAGTAACATACCATCGAATAAACATCAGACTTGATCTCTAATCTACGAAGGGGTCCCACCTACTAGTATTATTTAGCTTTTATAATAATAGGATTTAGCAACACTTTTCGGGCCAAACTTTGTTGCGAATTTAATCGTCAACAAATTGGCGACTCCACAAGAAAATTTGTTTTCAACAGATTTAGAACTCAGAACTCATGGTTTCATAGACCAAGAGAAACAGGTCAATAAAATATAACCAGGAAGATTATGTAATAGGGGGAAGTGAGCAGATTTAATGGAAAGATGACCGAGAATTGGGGACTAACTTATGAAGAATGTTAAGTATGGGGGGTTTTACCACTGTATGCATAATCCATCAACCGATATCTTCTCTTTAACCTTTAAGGAGGAAAATATCTAGATTTTCTCTTAAAATCTCAATGGATGAAGAAATGGCGACAAGAAGCGGGAGATAACCAATTCTTTATAAGACAAAAATGGAAATATATAACAATTTCAAGGGTCCTTCAGAGAAAACATCATAACAACTGTGTAAGATTGATTGTTATTGACTAACAATGCTTGTAGGAGTGTCACTGTGGAAAATATGACCCAACATCTTATTTCCTACTGAAACTAAAATATGATAAAAAACAAAGCCCAACAAAATAAATTTGCAAAAGATTAAAATAGAAGAAATAAAGTGGCAGAAAAGTAAAGGCAGTAGGAAATGCTTAAAATAGAAAACAACTACTATAAGCAGAAGAAAGAACAAAAACCTGAAAACATAGCTAGACTACTAAAATACAGGAAATCCATACAACGTAGAGCTTTCAAGTTGGTTCCACGTAATGCTTTAAGTGAGATCAGTTAGTGCTGTAGGAAAACAATTGCTCCTGTAAATCTTTTAGAATGTAAGAATTTGTACCTAAAACAAAAGCGATTTTGAAAGGACCCAACAATAATTTCTAAAATTTTGAATGTCTTCCCCTATTAGCATGAACCGAATCCCATAACAAAACCTTTTCATTGACCTTAAACTTGACAACTTTGAGACTCTTGTTGCAATATCTCTTAACGGTTTGTTGTCTCATTTTAATATTATCCAAGGCAAACATCCTTTGTTCTTCCAAAGCTAGTAGCGCATTTACCCTTTGTGAAACATTTGAAGAACTTAATTCTTCGAACTGTAGCATCAACCTTAAGGAAGAAAGTTCTAGCTCTATTGGCAAGAGGGATTATTGACCATAAACCAGTTGAAAAGGTGTACAACTAGTGCTTACTTTGGTGTTAGTTCAATCCACCCAGAGGGCATATGTGAGGAGAGTGTGCCACTGACGAGGCTTATCTTCGATGAGCCTTTTGACGATTCTTACCAGATTTTTGTTGGTAGACCCGACTTGCCCATTTCCTTGGGGATAGTAAGCTGACGAGGTGAAATGTTTAACCCCCAACTTGGCTAAAAACTAAGTCATCTTAGCAGAAATGAAAGAGAGACCTTTGTTTGTAATAATTTCCAATGGAAGACCAAACCCGGAAAAAATATTATTTTCAAGGAAAGAAATTACCTAATCATCTATGGAATGCTTAAGTGGGACAACTTCAGCCCATTTTGTAAAATAGTCTGTGGCTTTCAGAATAAAATTTTTTCTAGCTGAAGAAGGAGGATTAATAGGACCGATAAAATCCAATCCCCACTTCGAAAAGGGAAAATATGGCATGATAGGTTGTAATGGCATGTTTGAAAGGTGTTCATTCCCATCAAATTTTTGGAATTTGTCACAAGACCTCAAAAAAACATAAGAGTCATGAAAGATCGAAGGCCAATAATATCCTTTTCTAATAATCTTGAAAGTAGTGGTTTTTGTAGAAAAATGACCTCCTACATGAATGATAGAGCTTGAAGAACCATGAGCTTCTTGCAACAATTTCTATGCGTCTTCATTGTTTACACAACGAAGCAACACACCATCAGTAGATATTCAAAATAATAGGTCTCCTATAATGACATATCTTGCAGATTCAAGACAGAGCCTTCTCCTTTGATGAGTGTCTAAGTTGTCTGGACATCTTTGGTTCTGTAAATAATAAACCAAAATTTTGTACCTAGGATGTTCAAACACAGGGAGGATCTGATCGTCAATGTAAAAGAGGGCTAGAAGGGAACTATCTTCTTCATCGATTTCTTCACCATTCTCAGCATGATGAGACAGGTGAAGGGCTAGGTCACGTCCCCTGATAGTGGTAGAAGTCATGATATTCAAATCATGCTCCTAGATCTTGGCAAGCCAATGTGCAAGTTTTCCTGAAAGATACGTCTGTGAGAGAAAAAACTTAACAACAGGTAAAGGGACCCTTACGAATGTATTCTTACCTAAGATGTAGTGGAGAAACTTTTCAACGACCTTAACAAGAAATAAAGCATGTTTTTCAATAAGAGAATATTTAAATTCCTCATCTGACAAACTTTGACTCATGTAAGCCATCGATTTTTAATTTCCTTGGTCATCATTTTGCATGAGGACAACGAAAACCACCTCCTCAGTAGCTTTGGTATATATTGTGAATTCCTTTTCAAATTTTGGTTTCGCCAAAACCAATGTCGAACTACTTTCTTTCTTAATCCCTTCAAAATCATTTTCGACATCATTTGTCCAAGAAAAATGATGATCTTACTTAAGCAGATTATGAATTGGTTTGACCATCACAACAAAATATGGGACAAACCTACGGACAAAGTTAATAACCCCCATAAAATCTTGAACTCCTTTCTTGGAAGTGGGAGAAGGAAGGTTAAGGATAGCAACAATCCTTTCGGGATCAATGCTTATGCTTGAATCAAAGACAATGTGTCCTAGGATTTTTCCCTCGGTAACACCAAAAATGGACTTGGAAGGGTTTAGAGAAATGCCAAATTTCCTGCATCGCATGAGAACTTTTCTCAAACGATGAAAATGATTTGATCATATTTTAGAGTACACTGTTAAGTCATCAAGGTAGATCTGAATTATTTTACCGATCAAACCATCAAAAGCTAACTGCATAGCTCTTTGAAATGTGGCACCTACATTAGATAAACCAAAAGGCATACGTTCATAAGCAAAGGCACCCAACGATTAATAAAGGTGGTTTTATATTTATCTGCCCTTTTTACCTTGATTTGATTGTAACCTGAAAAACTGTCAAGTAAGGACATCATTTGTGACCCTTCAACCTGCTGCAAAATCATTTCCATGTTAGGGAGAGGGAAGTGGTCTTTTATGCTAGATCGATTTAGTGCATGAAAATTGATGCACAAGCTAATCTGACCAGTGGTTTTACAAACGAGAAATAGATTTGAGACCCATTCAGAATATTTGACCAGAAAGATGATTCCAACCTTCAAAAGTTTTTCCAACTCCTTTCGAATAGTTTCTTCTAGCGCAGGGTTGATAGGTATTTGTTTTTTCCTAACTGGATTTATGCATTCTTGAATGGGGATGGCATGCTATATAAGACCAAGATCAAAACCACGAAGATCCTCATAAGACCAAGAAAAAACATCTTGAAATTCACCAAGCAACTTGGCAAACTTATCTTTCTCTTCATCTGAACTTTTGGCACCTATTTTGACGTTCTTTGGAGTCTCGGGTGTCCCAATGTTCAATGATATGGTTTCACCCACCTTCCTTTTGTTTCTTCTTATTGCCTACATCACTCGATGAAAATGAACTCTCCAAAGGAGTCAAGCCTTTAGGAATCTTGTTATCTTCCATAGATATAATTTCCTTAGGTTTAAAAGGTTCATTTTGAATAAAAGCACAAATTCTCTCATCGTTAGGGAAGATCTGTCAAGATTCTAAATTGTTGGGAATATGCGGACAATATAGGGATTGAAAGGTACAATCAGGTCTGTGTGGCAGAAGTTGCCGATTAGGGGAAGCTGCAAAAACTGCTAACCGATCGACCATTGAATTTAACTCCCTTTTAACATGGGTGATGTTGAAAGATAAAAGGTTCGAGATAAGTGCCCAAATGGTTTGGGTGTATCGTTTCATCAACTTGTTTCTAGGAGAGTAAATTTTACACACAAGATTCACAACAAGCTCCGAATCTTCAAAAACTGAAAGGTGACCACAACCAAGATTATAAGTGTTTTCAATGCCTAATAACAAGGCTTTGAATTCAGTGACATTGTTAGTGCAAGCGAATTCCAACTGATAAGAAAAGTTATGGATTTTTCCTATAGGATAAATCAAGATAATGCCAGCTCCGTTACCTTCGTTTGAGCATGAATCATCAAAGTGCATGTTCCACATGCCATCATCTAAATCGATTTGTTCCATGGAAATGTTATCTTCCTAGACAAAGATTGAATACACTCCTAAGCCCTCCTCGATATAGTTTACGTTAGGCTGCATGACACTCTCTATGTAGGGTGATATCCTTCCTTCTCTAAGGACTATAAATTTTTTTCCATTCCAAGGAATAGACAAATGTGTTCCATCGAGTGAGAGGTACCCACGCGTTGAGGCTTGCCAATATCTTCCTAATATGATTGAGTAGTTTCTTACTTACATATCGATCACTTGAATTATGAGGGTCATCTTTACTTAAGAATGGGCACACAAAACTAGGGTCACATCTTTAATCTCACCTATGGTCTATTTTTGTAGACTATTATAAGAAAGCATGCTTCTGGCGTTTTCGTCTATACAATACAAGCCTAGATCTTCCATAATAATCTTCAACATCACACTTGGACCCGAACCACCATCAATGAGGCAAAAATGGGCAATTTTGTCCATGATCTTTATAGAAATGTAAAAAGGGTTTTTTTTTACAGGGCATCTAAAGTTATGTACACCTACTTTATTTACATAAGAATCCTCTTCATATACCTCTTCAGAAAGATTGGATACAACAAAAGATTTCCCTTCCATGAATTGTTTCAAATGCATCTATTGTTCATGGACGACAACCATGTCTAGGAGGGTTGCATCTGCTTTGATGATGGCCAGTTGATTCAAGATATTGTATTTAGAAGAGGGAAGAGGGGGAGTGATTCTTTGAATCTCAGGAATTTTAGGAACTTGGGGTGTAGCAGCGGTTGAGGATGAGCTCGGGCTAGAAGAACTATGAGGAGGGTCAAATTTACCTTTGGGAGCATAGGATTTGTTCCTAGTGTTAATAACCATGACATACACTGAATCTACCAAGTCTAGGACAACAATAGTAGCTTCTAGTCTTTTACCAAAGATATTATCTCTGGCAGTCTTCTTTACCTCACATGTGGTTTCTTCGTGGTGCTCCTTGAAAAAGTTACACCAACTCCGAGGCAGGATAGCCTTAGGCTGAAAATTGTTTTCAATCGGATTTCTAAAAGGGGGTGCAGAAGAGGATGAAGCTCCAGGGGTGAGAGGGGAGACAATACCCTTCCGCTCGAATGTTATCATACGGTTGTTCATATATTGTACTAGTTGTAAGAGAGCGGACATGTCTGTCTGTCTAATTGATTCTCCCCGGGGAAGACTAGTTCTTTCAAGATGTTCTTCATAATATGAGCAAGTATGTAGAGCGAAACTGAGATTATCGATGGCCTTTTCTTCAATCCTATGATGGTAGGGAGATGGAAATGCATTGTAGTAATGCATGAAAGTGGCTTCGTTCCGAGGGAAGATAATCTCGGGGATTTGATTGTACAACTTGGTGAAACACAAGTTGAAAGACTTGATGATCTCACATTCCTTGTAGGTAACATTATTGTATTCCCTTAACTTCTCGGTTGGGATTTTAGATTGTCTGTAAGTTGATTTGAACCAGTATATTAATTCTTCCCAAGTACACAAAATCTTAGGAGGAAGGTCAAAGAAGTCGGCTGCAACATTTCCTTCCAAGGAATTAACGAATAAGCGCATGCAAGTATCGTTGTCGTTGGCCCCTATATTGTGACAAGCATTAGAAAATGAAACCAGGTGTTCATTGGTAATGACAGTGTTATTCCCCGAAAACTTAGGTAGGTGCTCTTTAAAATTTGAAAGTGGACGAGTAATAGGTGCTAGGTTAAGAGGTGAGGACACATGCCACGATGTGGTTGTGGTGTCTTCTTCGAACTGAAAAAGTCCATACCTTTGGATGACTTTAGTGGGGTTTATGGTAGATTGGACAGGGATATGGTGGTTGTATAATCTACCAATCACTGATGACAATGAATATTTAGAAGATGGAGCACTTCCAATGCCACCAAAGCCACCACTAGATTCCATCTTGTGGATGATAGATGAGGGAAAGAAATACGAGTTGGATGAATAAGATAAATTTCTCCTTAGATAACTTTGTTGGGCAGACAACACAACGTTTCTTCTTCCTATTTCAAAAATTGGATTGATTTTAGGTGACAAGCCTCTTCTTCTTCTAGAAGCACGAGAATCTAAGGACATGAAAGAAAGGCCAAAACTCAAGAAACAAAAGGTTACTGCTGATTTCTAGGCTGCCTACATCTACCTTCCAATTTTTCTTGAACACTATTATCTCGTTCAATTGCTGCCCAAGAATGGCTAAGCTCAACACGGGTCCTGGCAGTGTCTAAAATAGCATGAAACAAATTCAAGGCAATGATGGTCTGGTCTTGGAGACCGGGCTCAAGATTGGGCTGCCTCGCAACAAGAATAGTCATCAATTGTAAAACAATCAAAAAATCAATATCAGAAAAAGAAATATGTATCGACGAAAATCAAGTATAAAAATTAACGAGAGAGATATCGAAGATCTCCTCAGTATGGTCACCAAATTAATGTTGATGAAAAGATATGAATTGATCTTACTCAAGCATTTTCAGACTTTACTTGGCTAAAGAAAAATAGACGGGAATATCACCCTATGTTTATAGCCAACAAAAATAACATCCCAACTCACAAGTATTAATTACGAGTGCTTAGGCTAGTCTTTTATCAACAAAAAGCTTGTTGGAAATTTACTTTTTATGTGATTTTATGAATATAACAGTTGCTGAAATAAATGTAATAACAAAAGTAAAGACACCAAGATGATAATCAAGATATATGAGACGTAAATAAATCCTTTATTTCATTACAATTCACCAAAGAGTCATTTTTTTTTACAAAATCTCATAAAAAATATTGGACCAAAGTCAAACTTAGACATCCCCGATGGAACATACAAAAGGATCTCTGACAGAAAACCAAAACTAAACTCTAAAATATGGATCAACTTGCCATAGATTGCTGCCCACTCGACTCTTTTCACAATAGCTTTTATCAGTCATGAAAATTAATTCACAATCAGATAAGTCTACAGAGACTATCAAAGATAGATCAACACCTCTGAAGAACAAGTGTTTGAATGATTTGATTAAGCCCTGAATATTACTGTCTACAATAAGACCCTGCTATCATAAAAGATAATTAGGTTGTAATGAATATATGAATGAATGAAAACTGAACTATCTCAACATAAACTCAAAGAGAAAACCTTAACATGCTTCTGCTTCTATCCTCCTCTTGTTCCTTCCTTTCCTTTTGCTTTAAAAAAATTAGAATTGGTTGAAGAAGTTGAACCAATTCATTAGTTAAGTTAATTAAAAGGCTCAACTAACTTTAGTTAAGGGGAAGAGTAATAATTATAATAAGGGTCATAAATAGTAATAACTAGTAGGTGGGACCCCTTGTGACTCCCTTTAGTTCATAACAATCATAATAATCATAACATAACAATTAGTTAAGAAAAACACACCTCCTTGTGTCTCCCATCAACATATTCACTTTTGGTAATTTAAGCTCATGAAATTCGAAATTATTTCAAAAATAATACTCATATATCCAAAATAAACATGCTGTCCAAAGATCCCTGAAGTCAACTATCATAAAACGATAGATAAAATAAAACTCAAAGTCATATATTCCCTTGCTGATGCTGTTATCCTTTAGTCCTTCTTTTTGACAGAGGTGTGATAGGCCTATGTTTTTAGCCTTTTATTTGAATGGCACATCCCTGCATGAATGATTGATTAGCAAATGATATTTTAATTAACCATACATGATAATTCTTATAAAATACGAAATGGATTTTGGCTCAGCAATATATTAGACTCATGCAATCCAATCCATACAAATTGTTTTACTGTTAATCAATGAGCAAGGGGGTGGAAAAGGGTTCTGGGATAGATGAAGGGGTTGTATTGAGAAAAAATATGATATAATGAGGGGAAAAACATGGTCACTTCTCAATGACAACAACAATCAATTGTAAAGCAACCAATAAAACCTCGCTGCAATCCACACAAGACACTTCCACTTCCATCGAATTTAACACAAAAATTCCAATGACTGTAATTAATCTCAGAACATGGAGTGAAAAAATGAATATGGGAAGGTGATGGGATTTGTAGTTAGCAGAAAATGAAATCATGGAAGGGAATAAAGATGATTACTGTTCATGAAATTAACTAAGCGATCCACAAAACATTTTGCGAAAAGAGATGTATCAACCATCAATCACTTTGACCAAATAATAATTTCTATGCACTTAACTAGTTCTCTGTTCATAATCAACTATCCAACACAGTGTCACCACATGACAACATGTATTTCACACGATTTGTAAGGGGTTCCGTTCCTGTCATTTGCATTCTTTGCATTTTATAGATTTTTTTTAACAATACCCATTTCCAATCTGTAAACCATCAAAATCAACCACTTCCCATACATTACTTCAATCAACAAATATACTCCAATTCATATTTCCAAAAATAACAATGAAGTCACAATATCACTGCCATGGGGTTTGTCACTTTGAATGCAATGATAGTCATTAAATAAATATAGGCAATCCCCCAATAATCAAGATCAAATTGCCAAAACTGAATTGACAATTAAACACACAACAACCACCATTACAACACAAGATATGCACCAAATAATACAATCATGCAAGTGTAACTCCATCACTGTGCAAGCCCAATCTAACACGACTGTAAAACTGGACGACCTATCCAACCGACGAGGTACCAACAACAACCTATCTTAACAAATGGTCAGGCTACAACAAATATGTTTAAAACCCTGTGGGTATTCATGAGTGTGAAAAAAACTAAACCATATATGTTATACACAGTGTGCAACCAACAAAACACCACGGTGGAAGATTTCCACTTAACACCCAAACACACAGTCATGGAAATAAATCAACCATCATAATGAGCCCTCAATTTAATACAATATTGCTTCGATTTAGTTACATTGTAATTGACTATGTTATGCAATCCAAGCTTATACAATCGAACAAATATAAGGATGTAGTGGATACATTCTCTACAATGATCCAGATTAATAGTCATTCGGCCCCAAACAAAACCACAGTGACCATGCCCATTATTTCATTTGAAAAACACCATGCACACACACGATATGCGTGAGCAACATCAAGCCTTTGTAACCAATGCCATATAATCATCCAAATAATTATTAGTGCAATTACTAGTGACTGTGTATTAACCAAACAATTCACCAATGTTGTAGAAAATCAATCAACCGAACCAGCTGTGGTAACTACGCATACCTACACATCAATTTGAATCGGGGCATAGGCCTTCTCCATTAACAATACTGAGTTATTAACATAAGGAGGGTGACCGTATACTTCAAAAGTATAATTGGCGATGTAGGGTTTATCATTTTTATCATAGAGGTAGTAACTAAATGCCAAACCAACACGACTTCCATACGACCAACTGGGTGAATGCATATTAAAAGTAATCAACCATATATTCAATCCACAATAACCCATAGCAACTTGACAAGCCCGACCATATCCTCTACAGAAATCCAGACTAGGGATTAAGGGTTTGCTCGATAGCCATCACAGGAGGAACAAAGCCAACTCCTCGTAATGGTGAAACTTCGAGGCCAAAGGTGTACACACAAAGAGGGCTATGATTTTTTTGTGGACAGGAAACAATTCCATGATAGGGGCCATACCAAGAGGTGAGACTTTAACTTGGTGTGGAAAATGTTATTTAACGCATGCAGGGTATAGCCCTCATTCCTTTCGATCAAACAACTACCACATAGAGGTGAGGATAGGGCTGAGTAAGAACAGGAAAACCCACTCCGTGACCACTAGTGGTGAAATCAACCAACTTCCCATATGTACAATGCATGGTGATACTAACACTTCAGTCATTAAACCCCATAAAAACCCACAGAATGGATACAACAATGTGAAAACGTGAAGATAGCCCACAAAGACCAACACAGATCTTCTAAGTAAACCAACAAGGATAACACAGATCTCTTGTGACTGCTAATTCCCCAGGATAACCAATAATGCTATGACTTCAACCTCATTTCAAAGAGAATCATCAACGTTTAATTCATAATCACCGTTTACACAGTCACAATACTTAAGGAGAGCATAGATAATACACTTGAGACAATATCCATTTCATAACCAGAGTAGATTCATGAAGGGCCAAAAAAAGAACATACCTGTAATCAAATTTCTTAAGACACGAGTTGGCCGAGTGGTTCCTCCCTACTGAGAAATCGGAGCATAACCACAACAGTAATGTTTGGAAGATATCCTGACTATGGTGGTGTCCAATGGTAAGGGTAAAGGTGATGTGAAAGAAATGCACATCACTTACCTACTTCAAGTTCATTCAATTCTTAGTACGCGCCAACTACTAATCCAACAAATCATCCACCTTGAACTAACAACCTTTAATTTCCAAGAGCGCAACCTGTATCACATATTACCATCTTTATTATGCAGAAATGCATACCAACTATGCTATATAAAACCTTGATAACTCGCATGGCTATCCTATGCTAGCTAGGATTTGCCACAATCCTTTTCAATGCATATAGTATAGCATGTTAGCATAGGACAATTCCTTCTTTTATCTTCTTTCCATTTGTTATTACTAATATGTGTTTGTTGCAGGTGTCACAAGTAATAGATCCAAGAACAATCAACAATGATAACCATGAAAGATTTGGTGTTACTTGATCTTGGAACAACAAGGGAGCCCTATATAATATGCCTGATCCATTATCCAATAAAACTAAATATTGTCAACCATGAAAGTAATGTCGAACAATAACATACCATCGAATAAACATTAGACTTGATCTCCAGTCTACGAGGGGGTCCCACCTACTAGTATTATTTATCTTTTATAATAATAGGCTTTAGCAACACTTTGCGGTCCAAACTTTGTTGCGAATTTAATCGTCAACAAATGTCAGATTGAGGAAAGTACACAGATAGGATAAACAAGTCCAAAGGCCCGAGATCCCGAATAGTCGAATTCCCAACAACCATTGGATCGTTTTAAGCCTTTTCAGGTTAAAGAATGACCATTGGATGAAGTCAAGTTACCCGAGGTTTACACTTTAGGGAATATCATTTCGGGAGAATTGGGAAGTGTAGAAATTGAATTACCCAAAGTCCCGAAGGCCAAATTTCTGAAGTGGAGATGAGTCATCCGATCAGAGGGACATTTCAAGAAGTATCTTGACCATTATATCAAGGAGAATAACACATGCCACATGAAGAGATGTACGTCAACAAAGACACATGGCGTAATCAAATGACAACAAGTGTCAAGGTCTCATAGGTACTTTAGGCATACGTAAGCTACAAATCTAAGTGACATGTGGCAGCTACTTAGTCAGTGCGATTTCAACAAGTGACGTCAGCATGTTACGTCACTCCAAGAGTTTTCACTTTGGGAGTTTCACCACCAACAAACACCGGAATTCCTGAAGTGGACATGAGTCGTTCGATCTGAAGAACACTTCAGGAGCATTCTAGACTGTTGATCAAGTACAATGGAATGATAGCATAAGTGGAAGTGTCAATCGACATCAAAAGGGCTCCGCTGCTTTATGACTTATTCGACATGTGATTACTCCGAAGGAAATTTGAGCAACGATTATCCAAACCCCCGAAGCAACGAATTCCTGGAATAAACGTGAACCGTTCACTCACCTATAGATTAAGTCATGATCGTATATTTGTTCGAAACCTCTAGACAAAGCAACTGTTATGCAATCCAATGTTTAAATATAGAAGACCATTATTGGAATGCATATCCTATTTCCATATTGATGAAAATAGGGGGTTATAACCTCCTACCAATTGGAGCTGGTGAATAAGGGTGTGGGTGCATCTTGATCAGTGGGTGCACATCTAAAGAGGAAGAACATCTTCCTTCAATTGTAACTTGTAAAACATAATTTTACAGTTAATAGAAAAGTGTTTGTGGTTTTCCCAATTGGGTTCCACGATAAAATATTGTGTTCAAATTTTGTTTGCATTAACAAAAGTAAAAAATATGATCAAATTATTGTGTCACTAATTCACCCCCCCTCTCAGTGACAGGATCTGATCCTTCAATTGGTATCAGAGCGGGTCTCTTCACTAAAGGTTTAAATCACTTGAAGAGAAATATACATAAGAATGGATCAATAGTTGAAGATGTCATCAAAAGTACCGTGGTTTGAGTAAGAAGATCCTTGCTAAAGTACTAAACTGTAAAAATGAAAAACAACTATGGGATAAATTGGAAACTATATATGCATGAGATTACAAGGTAAAGAGGGCCAAACTTTAGACTCTCAAAGTACAATATGAAGGTCTAAAAATGAAGGATGAAGAAAATATCTCAGAGTACTTCGAAAGAGTTGATAATATTGTTAATTCAATCATAGGTTTGGGAGTAGAAGTGTTAGACAATGATTTAATTGGAAAGATACTACGAACACTACCTATTCTATATAATCCTAAAGTGTCCACTATTGAAGATCGAGAGAAACTAGATGAACTCACCATGAATGAATTGTATGGAATCCTCATAGCCTATGAGTTAATATTAGGTCATGATAACATCCCAAAAGGAGAGGCAACCTTCAAGGTGCTCAAGAAAAAAAAAATCAGAAGCAAAAACATCAATCCATCCATCATGAAGAATATGATGTAGAAGAAGCCAATTTTATTAAAAAACTTTAGAAAGGATCAGGGAGGTACAAAGGCAAGCTGCTTTTCAAATGTTTTAATTGTGGCAAAGTTGGAAATTTTCATCCAAGTGTCCCTATCCCAAGGAGTACCCTGAAGATGAAGAATACACAAATAAACAATACAAGAAGTAGGGAAAACCCCACTATAAGAAAAAGTATTACAAAGGAAAAATAATTTTTATTCAAAAGAAGAAAACAACAGTTCATCAGAGTCTAGTGACAATGATGCTAATGGAGTCCTTTTTCTGGGTATTTAAGAGTCTAATGAGATAGAATAAATTGAGCATGAAGACGAGTCAGAATATGAAGCAAAGGTTAATATGGAAGAAGAACTTCTTAGTTCCTTGGATGAATTAAGAAAACACAAAAACAAATATAGACAATTGAGAAGTTTTGTAGTTGAACAAAAAGAAAAACATGAACATAAAGAAAAAGAAATGGAGAAACTCATAAGAAACCTGAAAAACCAAATCCTAGAAGCAAATAGGATGGAAGAAAGTCTGGAAAAGTCTCTTAAAGAGAAACAAATAGCCTGTCAAAGAATGGAGGAAGAATTGGTTCACTTAAGAAAAGAGATTGATGCAAAACTTATCCAAACAAGATATGAAAATAGCTCTAAAATCTTAGATAAGATTATAACCATACAAAGGGATTCACGTAACAAAAATGGAGTAGGTTATTCTCAAGAAGAAAACCAAGCTAACTCAAAATCTTATGCAACTACTCTCCTCAGTAAATTCAAGAAGAAAGATGAAGAAAAGACAAGCAATGATCAGAACTTGAGATGACTACCTCCACCCATCAAAAATGAATATAAGACAACACCAAAGAAGGTTTATCAAAACAGGTATCCACACATTTTCTTTGGTTGTTTCTTTGCATGCTCTAATTTCAGACACAAAGCTATGAATTGTAGAGCATATGGAAGGAAAAACTTGAGGGTTAAGAAATATAACCTTAAAGATAACCAAACAATAGATCAAGTTAAAAGCATAAATTATAATTCCTTTTCACCTCTACAAGAAGGAAACTTAGAATGCTTCAGATGTCATAATTATGGACATAAACCAAGTAATTGCAGATTAATGGAAGTACAAGATAAACCAAAGTTCATTACAGAGCAAAATAATCTTTGGAAAGAAAAAACATCAAAAGAGGAGTGTCTTATTGCCTTGAAAGCCCAAGATAAAGAAGATCTATAGTATGTTGACAGTGGTTGCTCAAAACATATGACATGAAATAAGGGCAATTTTTTGAATTTAAAGAAACAAAAGGGTAAAGTTACATTTGGTGGCAATGCTTCAGGTAACATACTTGGGAAAGGCACTGTGAATTTGGGAAAAGACAAAGCCAAGGATGTGTTGCTTGTTGAAAAACTGAAACCTATCATATTAAGTGTCAGTTGAACCTATGACCAGGGGAACATTTGCATCTTTGTTTCCCATAAATGAGATTATGAGAGAGGACTCAGGAATATTGGTTGGTACTGCTCCTAGAACTCCTGATAATGTATATATACTAAATACAAAATTGGATGAGGAGTGTCATATAAATTTAGTAGATGAAAGTTGGCTATGGCATAGAAGGTCGGGGCACATTAAATTTGACAATGTAGTAAAAGTCAGTAATCTTGGGGCAATAAGAAACTTGCCAAAGATCACAAAGCCCTCAAGTCCTATGTGTAGACATTGTCAAATAAGGAAGCAAACTAGAATAAGGTTAAAAATAATAATTATACTCAACCTCAAAACCTTTGGAGCTTGTTCACACCAACCTCTATGGACCTACAAGGACCAAGAGTTTGCAAGGAGAGTCCTGCTTTATGCTGTTCATTGATGATTTTACTAGAATGGCTTGGGTATGCTTTCTCAAGGAAAAATCAGAAGCACTGAACAAATTCAAAGATTTAAAAACCCTTGTTGAAAATAAAATAGAGACAAAAATCAAATGTCTTAGATCAGACAATGGTGGTGAGTTCACCTCAAAAGAGTTTTACCTCTTATGTGAAACTCATGGAATGGAAATACAATTCTCTGTTGCTAGAACACCTCAACAAAATGGAATTGCTGAGAGAAGGAATAGAACAGTCCAAGAGGCTGCACGAACTATGCTCAATGAAGGAATATTATCTGATGGATATTGGAGGGAAGCTGTAGGCACAAATGTATACATATTAAATAGAGGGCAGCTCAAGATTAATAGTAATAAGACTCTTTATGAACTATGGTTTGGGAGAGATCCTTCGGTAAAATACTTCAAGGTCTTTGGAAGTAAGTGTTACATCAAAAGTCTTGATGAGGGTCTCATAAAATTTGATGCTACATTTGATGAAGATATCTTTCTTGGATATGCTTCTACCAATAAAGCATACATATGCTACAATCTTAGATTACATAAGATTGTTGAGAGTCCAGATGTTAAGGTGGATGATTTAAAAACAATAAGGATCAAACATCAAGAGACTATACTTGACAATGAATATGAAGATGTTGATGAGTTAGTTGGTACACAAACAAAAGAAGTAGAAGAGAATAAAGAAAAATCTGACACAACTCCAAAATTCAATAATGTCATACAAGAAGATTATCCATTACCCAACAAATGGAAATTAATAGAATAATATTCTCAAGACAAGGATAAAGAAGCTTATGGTGCACATAATAGTGACATTGATGATGAATCTTCAACAATAGAACAACAAGAAGAATTGAGTGATGATTATCTCATAAAAATTTCAATCCTATTTTAATGGTACACTAAAACTCCTTCTCAAAGAAAAATTAAAAAAAAGAAGGGAAGAAGAATTTAGGGAAGAGATAAAATTCATTCCTGTTGATGCTCCTATGAGCATTGAAGCACATAAAAATCAATAGGATCATCAAAAGCATCATGTTTTAATAGAATAAATCTATGCAAGATCTGACATAGTTTATTGCAAGCCTTTAACTGCCCAAGAACAATGCAAGTTATGTATTGGTCTGAGAATGGTTACAAGTGGACAAAACCCTAAATGGAAGTTACTATGTGAGCAAGAAATGGAATGAATGGAAAATTGTACAGCAGTGAGGTGATGATGAGAATAGATTAAGTACAAATCTAAAAATGAAAAGAATGAACGATGTAGTTCGCTTGAAGAAACATGGAATGTGATTTGAAATAACAGGGTATAAGAAAACAATGTTTTCATGGCATTCATAAACAAAGAATGACTTGGACGATGTGCTGCAGTCTCATACGGTGTATTCTTGGAAAAATCTAAGGTAGATCACATGATAGCACCTGATGAGGAAGTAAAGGCCTTTGAACTAGACTATGATGGTAAAAAGGATCGATGGAAAGACTAAGTAGTCAATCGATCCAGAGGAAAAGGTGAGAAGCCTCAGTAGTCGTCCGATCAAGAAATTGACGGTGTTGATCGTCTCATGTAAAAAGATTTATCCCACATTGGAAGTGCGAAAAAGTTTATGTGGGTTTGTATAGACAAACCTCACTATACTTATTCGATGCGTAGTGAAAAGGTATGGCGGGGGCTCTAGGTGCTTGAAATTCACTAGAAGATCACTAGCCTGGAGCCCAGGATGACCTGTCATGCCCCCTACCTTTTGGTAAAAGTGACAATAACTATTGATCTGATGATGAAGGATCTCGACCGTTCGTTGGAAATATATTTTTTTATATATACATTGCACGTCGGTCATATGGATGATCGTGGTCTTAAGGGACATTTTGGTACTGATAATGAAACCGCCAACTTGTCGAAGAAATTAGTGGAATGAAAAAATGGAGGATCACCAAGTTTGTCATCAGTTGAATAAAAGTCCAGATGTTGAAGACCGCCAAAAACGTCGAATAAAATCTATACAATAAAAATACAAAAGAAAATGAGTAAAATAAAGCCACATTTTTTTATGGATGCTTTGGGTTGATGAATAACAATTCATGACAAATAGTATATCAATAATAATTGTTGATCAAAGTCTATGAATATTAGTTTAAAGAAGAATTTTATTATGAAATAAAGAAGACATCAAAAGTATATTGAATAAAGATTGATACATCTGGTTAGATATCGATGAGAAGCAGTGGACAGGTCGAAAGGTCGTTTCAAAAGTATACGCTTCAGTTGTTCAGTGTTCCAGTAGGACAACAATATCCGCAACAAAATCAGTAGAATGTATATAGTGGTATACATGGCATCTTGTAGAAATGACAGGGGGAGAGATATTGTCAAGAAGAACTGCCCCTTCAAAAACAAAGGGGAAGAGAAGTTAGAAGCAGAGAGATAAGATTGACAGGGGGAGTCATTCAATTATGACAAGAAAAGTATGATTGTAGGAATAGTTACCCAAGTTCAGATTCTGGTCAACAACATTCAGACAGACATAGAATTACCATAGGGGGAGAAACCCTTTTCCATTGATGTCAAAGGGGGAGAGTAATTTCATAAAGAAAAGCATCATAACAGGGGGAGTTTGTTTGAATTTAGAGTGTTTCCCTCAATGAAAAAGGGGGATATTGTTGGGCATACTCTCATTGATGTATTGTCATTGATGTCAACAGTCGATAACACACATGAAACTCAGAAGGGAAAACACAATGCAGAAATGTGATCGGGATCAAAATTCTCACAGGATAAACCATGACTGTTGGATATGCAAGCGCCAGATCAAGGGCAAGGATTGATTGCAAAGCGTGAAGGGAGAATTAAACTACATGCTATTTCCAATCCCGCAATTAGTCTAGATCATCATATCTCATCGACTCAAATATCAAAGATTGTGGTTGATCCACCAACAATCGCACAACTTCAAATTGCGGAGTTTGGGCGACGGACTAAACCACACGCAAGTTACGGTTTTGCAATCCACACTGACCATCAATGGTCACCCTCCAATAGATCTACGATTAGCATCAATTTCACTACCAAGGTTGAAGCCTCAGAGTCACGAACTCCCATCAACCGTTGGATCTGGAAAACCTCTCGACCGTTGATCTATTCAGAGCATGCCAAGGTAGAAATGGTCAACTTCGACACTAACCACTTCGGGAGAAAAGGGTTGAGAAAAAGTAAGATCACCCGAAGGCCGAAGTCTCAAAGTAAATGAGGACTGCCCGATCTGAAGAACACTTCGTGAGATATCAGGACCGTCAGATCATGTTTAGTGGAAGGACATAGTAAGACACAAATGTCCCAAA
>SNQJ01S0048127.1:3064-47850 GCA_010110895.2 Picea sitchensis | reverse complement strand
CCTCACCAAGTTGTAATCAAGGATCTAAAAGATCCTTATCATGTTCTTGCAACTGGAATTGCTGATGATATTACCAGGTTGTACAAGTTTGACAACTTTGGGTCATCATCTTTTTCATTAGTTTTTGTTGCTCATAGTGATGACTTGAGCAAACTTTGGCATGAGCGGTTTGGTCATCTAAACTATCGCTCATTGCAACAACTATGTAATCAATAGATGGTGTCTGTATTCCTCTTGTTTCATGCAGAGATGGTGTTTGTGTCGGTTGTGTTCTCGGAAAACATCATCTGGACAATTTTGAAAAATGTGCCTCTTGGCATGCCTAGGGTCCTTTGCAACTTGTTCATAGTGATTTGTGTGGTCCACTTTCTTCTCCTTCTTTTTCCAGGTGCAATTTTTTCTTAACTTTCATTGATGAATTTTCTAGACGTACTTGGGTTTACTTCTTAAAACTTAAGAGCGAAGTTTTTGACAAGTTTTTGGCCTACAAGGCCCTTGTAGAAAATCAGTCTGGCCATCAAATTCAAAGGTTAAGAACAAATAATGGAGGTGAATATGTGAACAATAATTTTACAAATTACTGCACTACACAGGGAATCCAAATGCAACACATTGTTCCATATACACCACAACAAAATGGTGTTGCTGAGAGAAAGAACCACACATTAAAAGAAATGGATAATTGTATGATCCAATCTAAGGGATTATGTCTAAAGTATTGGGTGGAAGCCATCAACTGTGAAAATTACATAGTAATTTGCACTCCCACAAAGACTCTTAAAAATATAACACCAGAAGAAGCTTGGACTAAAATTAAACCAGATGTAAGTCACTTTCGTGTATTTGACAGTATAGCATGGGCTCACATTCCTGATTAGAAAAGGAAAGCATTGCAGCCTAAAAGTGGGAAGTGTATATTTGTTGGTTATTCTTAAGATGTCAAATGTTACATACTTCTTCAATCACATTGTAATGAAATTATTATTAGAAGAGATGTTAAATTTGATGAAAATGTCTTGGATTGCGAGCCTAATTCGACATTTGTGCCTTCTTTGGCCTGCGAGCCTAATTCGACGATTGTGCTTTCTTTGGCCCACAAGCCATATTCGACGTTTGTGCCTTTTTATGAACTGGTTTCTTCTTCAGATGATGACAGTGAGGATGAAAATCCACCTCCACCTGCTCACCCTCCTCTAGATGAGTCCTTTGAACCTGAACCAACACTAGTTCCATTGCTTCTTAGATGGGTCCGTTCAACATGAGAAGCAGCTTGTGGTCATCCAGATTGGGATATAAAAATGAATGAACGGACCCATCTACAGATGTGAACGTGTTGGTTCAACAGTCCGTACATGACACGTGGCAGGTCCGTACAGTCCGTACAGGACACGTGGTAGATCCAGGGTGTGACACATGTGATGCATTTATGGAATTTTCAGTGTACGGTTTGACCAATCTTGAAGTGACACGTGTCACCACTGGATGGGTGACACGTGGCACGGATGACGTCAGCATTTGATGTGGCGGCCGTACGATGACGTGGGATAATCGACGGTTGACAAGTGGCACGGATGACATCAGCATTTGATGTGGCAGCCGTACGATGACGTGGGCTAATCGGCGGTTGACAAGTGGCAAGGTGACGTGGCGCGTTTTCATTAGTTGATGTTGGCGAATAGCAGGTTGACACGCACATGTGACCTTTATACCAAGAAAGTAGGAAGCCATTTCATAATCCTTGTCCTTTATATTGATGGCCTTATCCTTACTGGTAGTGACCCAAAAATTTTAAACCATGTGAAAACCAACCTTAAGAAGAAATTTGAAATGACCGACTTAGGCTTTTTTCACTATTTCCTTGGCCTCCAAGTTTTTCAAACCAATGAAGGAATTTTTCTTTCCCAGTCTAAGTATGCTTGTGACCTTCTTCGTCGCTTTCACATGGATGATTGTAAACCAAACCCTTCTCCCTTCCATTCTAGAGTCAAACTTACTTCCACCTGTACTTCTCCTGAAGTTGATGCCACCCTGTACTGTCAGTTAGTTGGTAGCCTCTTATACTTGACTCATACCCATCCTGATCTTTCCTTTTATGTTGGTCTTGTTTCTCGGTATATGCAAACACCCCATGAAATCCATTGGAAAGAATCTAAAAGGATACTTCACTATGTTTGTGGTACAGTTCATTTCGAGATACATTACAGTTCAAGGGGGAATCATTTATTGGTTGGTTTCACTAATTCAGATTGGGCCGACAACCCTGATGATCGAAAGTCTATTGCAAGTTATGTTTTCAGCCTTGGTTCAGGACCTGTCACTTGGGCCTGTAAGAAACAACAGGCTATTTCACCTTCTTCAACAAAAGCAGAGTACCGAGCAATGGTAAATGCAAGTCAGGAAGCCTTGTGGCTTTGACAAATCCTTTCAGAGTTTGGATTCCAGCACCAACATCCGACCATCCTTTGGTGTGGCAATCAGAGTGCCATCAAGCTCGCCAAAGACCCAGTTCAACATCAATGTAGCAAACACATCGATATACACATGCACTTCATCAGAAAACTAATTCATGATCAAGTTATTGAAGTGCTCTTTTTCCCTACAGAAGATCAAGTTGCAGACATTTTCACAAAGTCTCTTACAGAAGCGAAGTTTTCTAAAATTCGATCTATGTTAGGAGTTCAGGAAGTTGTCATTAAGGGGGGATAGGCTCTAATGCTTCCTTCCTTCTCCTATTGTGTCACTATTGTAAATTCTTCAATCCTATCCCAAGTTGTTCTTAAGGGGGGATGTTAGGATATTTATACGCTTAGGAGTTAGTTAAGATCTACTTGGTCTAATATGTTGTTAGGTAAAAGTGTGTTTCTTTAGTATGCATTTGTAGTTAGGAAATCCGACGGTCACGATATGTTCCTGACATAGAGTGATGCAACGGTTCATACTCTCCTTGATCTTAACGACCATTGATCCATGGCTTAACACCCGATTGGTCCATGATCTCTATTTAAAGAGCATGGAGGGTCATTTTCCGATGATTGATTGTGATAAACTCTCTTGTAAAATCTCTCTGTAATATTTTTCTTTGCATTAGTAAATTGCTCCAAGTGGTCGCGTTGGCTGGGGCCGTGGATGTTTCCCCGTAGGGGTTTTAACACATGAAAACATCGGTGTGTTGATATTTGATCTGGTTATGTGAGTGGTTACTGAAGGTGTTCATCCTCTCTTGGAATACCTGTGTTGTCAAACAATGGAGGGTAAATTTTAAGACCCAACTAACTTCGAAGGGCCATAGTTTTCTTCTCTGGAATTAGATTGAGCCACATGAGCAGTCTATGGAAATCTATTGAACCATAGAAAATAGTCCTAGAGCTGAATTAAAATTTTGGGCATGTTAAAAATGTTTAATATGGAAAAGAAGGTACCTCTAGCATTCCAGACCAAAAGCACTAATTGGCCTAGAACTTCAGTAGGCTATAACTAGGAGCCCAGAACCCAGAAAGAGGTGAAACTTGGACAGATTGTCCAAAATATGTATATGAAGAAACCCAATTGAGATCCTACTAGAAATCCAATGGAGTAGGTGCAAAAATGCATAATTGCAACGCAAAATTGCACCAAGTTGAAGAGTGAACATAAAAAAATTAATGGACAATTTTCAAATAACCATAATTTTCTCCTTAAAACTCAGAATTGAGCATGGAAGCAGGTGTTTGAAAGGTATTGGACAATAGAATATATTTATTCACCCAGAAAATTTATCTGGGCATTCAATTTTCAGGAAATCAGGAGAAATAATTCTAATGCATTATTGAACCAAAATGGTTCATATTTTCATGAAATTGTTGAAACTTTTAGCTTGACAAAGTTCTGTTGGCTGCACATTTTGCAGAGTTAACAACAACTAGATCAGATCAGGAAAAAAAAATAGTGCAGATGAATGGAATATGCACATGGGGCTTACAACCATTAAGATGAGATCATAGAGATGGATGTCCATATGGGCATTGACGAAACAAACTCCAATGGACATGGAGAAGGAAGGGATGGAAACATGAATATGGTAGAGACCATTAAAAATTTGCAGAAGGGTGTCCGAAGCCATAAAGATGATAATGAAAGGATTATGAAAGCCAAGGAACAACATGAGGAATTCAACATGAAGTTAATGCAGAGCTTGAACATAATATAAAAGAAATTGGATAAGGAGACTGGCTCAAGCAAATCAGGAAGTCACAAGTCTCTTGATGAGAAAAGAAGAACACAAAGTGTTAACAGACATCACCATCACTGCCCGAGGCATTCCAATAAGAGAGCACATAGCAGCTCAAGTCCATCCCCTGTCAGGAAGCATAAGAGGTCTGGGGTGGATGAGCTACGAAGAGAAATGAACAAAATCAAACCTCCTACATTTGATGGTGAGCACAAGAAGGATGGAGATGTTGAGACATCGTTGTTGGTCATGGGAAAGTATTTTCAATTGCATAATTATTCTTCTCATGCAGAAGGAAGAATTTCCATCTATCAACCCAAGGGAAAGGAATCCATGTGGTGGGATCAACTTGTGCAGGTGAAACACATTAAAGAGAAAAATGTTACTTGGAGGGAATTCAAGAAGTATTTTGAAAATAAATACTTGACTAAAAGATATTATGATAAGAAAATGAAAGAGTTATTTGAACTCAAGCTTGGGAGTATGACCATAGATAAATATGAAAGAAGGTTTTTAGAACTGCTGAAGTATGTTTCTTTCATCAATGATGAGACAGTTAAGATTCAAAGGTATTTGGATGGATTTTCATTATTCATCTGTGAAAAAAATACAATATTATGATCCCAAAACATTGGAGGAGACAATAAGGTGATATAAATTCTTATATGATCAGAAAAAAGCAAGGACAACTTTCCAAAAATATTGGGAAGACAAGGAGAAATTCAAGATGGATCAAAGGAAGAAGGGGACTAAGCCACCATTCTTCAGAAATAATACTCAGGGACAACCAACTTCCAGAGAACCTCGAATGATGGAGACAGGGGGTCAAAGGCCAAGGCAACCACCTATTCAATGTTGGGTTTGTAAAGGAGATCATATGCATATATAGAGATTTCCCTCACAGAGGAGAAAAAGTGAAGACTATTCACAATGTACAACAAAATGAAACAATGGAGGACATGGGAAGAAATGTACCAAGGATCTATATTTATACTGGACAATTAAACAAGAAATATCTAATCACATCGATTGAAGTGGAAGGTATGATCAACAACAAACCATTACTATTTTAATTGAGTTAGGAGCTAGTCATATTTATATAGATCCTAAGATGGTGGAAATTTTGTATTTTCCAAGAATCAAGCATGAAAATCAGGATTTAGTCTATTTCACGTGTAAAAGGCATTAGGCAGATTAAAGTCATGTCAGAGTGGACATGAATGGGTAGATATGAGAGTGGATTTAAACATCTTACCTTTGAGTTTGCTATGAATGTCTAGTGGGATGGATTAGTTGGAGTAACATCATGCACTATCTAATTTACATCATGAGGCATTTACTTGCTTGGATGAGGAGATGGAACCTAAGAACTGATGCAAAGGAATTCCCTAGAGCATTAATTGTGAGGAGAAATTTGATGTGTGAAATTTGAAGAAATACAGAAAAGGATGTAAATATTTGCGGCATGGAAGAGACACCTAAAGATAAGGTGTCAAATATTAAAAATTATGTAGTCCTAAAAGAGTTTGAATGTGTTTAAAATACCGGGATTACACCCTAAAAGAGACATTGATTTCTCATAAATCGTGCGGGTATCCAATATCAAGAATCTGAAGCGAGGATAGGTTCCTGAGAGTTGAAGGAGTTGCAAATGCAGCTTGAAGGCTACTAGAATGGGTATATCATGTACACCTCTTTTGTCACATTAGGTGCCCCATTTTTATTTGTGAGAAAAATAATGATGGAACATTGAGACTGCATTGACTTTAGGAGGTTGAACAAGGTAATTGTGAATAATAAATATCCTTTTCCAAGGATCAATGTCCTCTTTGATCAGTTAGAAGATGCAAAATATTCTCCAAGAATGATCTCATGTCAGGTTATCATGGTCACTTAATCAAGAAGAGCATGGCCAAAATTTGCTGGGAACAAGGTATGGCCATTATGAATTCACCCAGTGGTGCCATTTGGGTTATCAAATGCAAGCTGTCTTCATGTTTAATGAGCAATTTTTTGGAGAATACTTAGATAAGTTTGTCATTAACATTTTTAGATGAAATTCTTATATATTCTAAGTTGGAGGAAGAGCATGAAAAAAAATTGAGGATGGTATTACAAGTATTAAGGAGCATCGGTTGTATGCAAATTGAGCAAGTGCTCATTTATTAGAAACAAATTCATTATTTAGGGAATATCATTTTAGAGAAAGGGATAGCAGTGGATCTGAGAAGATATAATCCATTAAAAGGGATGAGGTCGAGGAGACAAAGGGAATTTGACATGGATTAGGATAATTCCTTAGACCTACCCAATTACTACTATAGAGTTTATTGAAGGATTCTCAAAGATTGTACACCTAATCAATTCCTTACAAAGGGTGTGAAGTTTCCAATGGACATTGTTGGATTGTGAAAAGAGTTTCCAACATGAAGAAATGATTGACAAGTGCTCCAATACTAAGGTTAGGATCCAAATGAGACTTCATTGTATGCAATGATGCATGAAAGGACAGGTAAGGTCCTCAGTCAAATGGGTTTGTTGTATGTTATGAATAAAAAGGAAGTTGAAAGAAGACATGAAGGCTCTATACCCTCGCGGTGGGTTGGAAGCCATGGTATGCAGTGGAGACACACCTCATGAAAATGTTTGGGTTGAGGACATGCAATAATAGTTTTGAAATATTTGTTTGATCAACCAACTCTAAATTCTAGGCAAAACAGATGGTTAAATTTCTCAATGAACATGACTTTGATATAAATCATATCAAAGGGAAGAGAACAAAGTGTTTGATACACTCAACAAAGAGTGCATGAGTTGCAATCTTACAACCAAGCATGTGCCAATCAGATTTGAAGCACTTATAATCATAAAATTTTGCAAAATTAGATTTGTAATATAAGGAATTAGTGGAAAATTATAGCAAGGTATTTTGAAATAGAAAATTGAAGACTATAAGCTAGAAAAATGATGAAATTCTCATATAAAAGGGCATAATTTATGTACCAAATTACAATGAATTGAAAAATATGATATAGAGAGAAATGCATAATGTACCTTATGTTGGGCACCCAGGGTTATCGGGCATGAAGAAAGTTGTTGATTTTATTGCCAAATGTTGATGTCAAAGAAGGTCAAGGTTGAGTATAGGCACTTGGTGGTTTCTGACCATAGCCATTCCTAAGTGGGAAATGAGAAGTTGTAACAATGGATTTCATCACCAAAATTACCAGAACAAACAATAAGCATTAATTTATATCATGGTAGTGGTGGATAAACATACTAAAGGCCTGTGTACATTCTAATAAAACTCACTCACAAAGGGAAACCAACATTGTTGATGTTTATATGAGAGAAATTGCTCAATTACATGGTACCCAAGACAATTGTGTTTGTGAGGAGATCAAAATTTACATCAAATTTTTGGAAAAGTTTATTGTAGTGGATTTGAAATCCTAGAGAGGATTGGACTTGCAACATACATGCTTGCCTTGCCTACATTAATGGCCATTGATAATGTATTTCATGTATCATTCTTAAAATATATACCCTAGTATCATGTTATTGATTGGAATGTGATTAAAGTGGAACAGAGGCACTTTCCATGTACATCTTGTACACATTTGAATGAGAAAAATAAAATAGCTCTGAATTGAGTCATAGAGCTTGTAAAAGTCCAATGGACATGGCACAATCTTGAGGAATGACTTGGGGCATGAAGATGCTATCTTGAGGGAGGCCAAAATGCTTTTCGAGGATTTTTTGAAATTTTGGTTGTATATGTGTATATATTGCACTTAGGACAGTACATAAATAGGGGGAGGTGTAATACTGGGCGAGAACTGGTGTAAATGTAAATGAAAATGTACTTAGTACATTGAGTTGTTTGATATTATTTTGCATGCACCTTTCATGGAATAGTGAACACATGTGCTTTTACATTAAAATGATGGGGTAAGTGTGCACTTTCTAGGATACCACACACAACAAATTTAAGTGCGCGCAATTTTGAGGCCAGGAAGGAACCTTTATTATATGTTGTATTTTACTCTGATGGTGAGCTAGTTATTATGGCTAGAGGAGGCTTATGTGTTGAATTATGCCGAGAGAGCCTAGATGCTAAAGGCTAGTGAGCCTATTTTTTGTATATGTCCTATCATTAATATATTACACATCGTGGCGTGTAGACCAACCATGAAGAAATATTTCTGGGGGACTAAGCTCCACTAGTTGGGGAAGGGATAAAATTTGGGATAAGGGGGCTAAGCTAGGGAGTTTAAGACAAGGGATATTATATTAATATTCCTTAAGGTATAAAAGTATAGATAGTATTTTTATCCTAAGTTCTAAATTTAGGGACAAGTGGGCCAAAGTGGTTTCTCAACACTTAATGAAGTGTCAAGTTGGGAACATTATACAGTTTGGACTTAGTTCATTTTCCATTCATTCCATCATCATTCACTCACTCATTCGATTGTCCTTGGTACCTTATATCACTGTACCTATATCTGTACTTATACCTATATTCATACCTATACACCATGTCGTACACAGTGATCAGAATCTGGACCGGGGGTCAAAAATTTGCTCAATATTCAAAGTGCTGTCGTATGAAACACGATTTCCATTCTGCGTTAGGTCTTTCGTCTTCGATTAGATGGTATATTTACTTTCTCAAAGCTTGGTCAGAGTATGGAGAAGATATATGTCCTTGATCTGTTATTAGAACCCAAACAAACAAAATTTTGATCTTGTGTACTGTCATTACAGTCCATTACATGACTACATTAACGAGTCCGTTACATGACACATGCTTGAATCGGTGTGACACATGTCATGCATTTATGGAATTTCGATTAATGCGGTTTTGACCAATCTTAGTATTGCGATGTCCTGCTTGGATGGTAAACCGTGTGCTTCCTGGATAGCCTCCGGCATTTGATGGCCCGTCTGATGGCGATGGGATAATCGGCCAGTTGACAAATTAGCCTGAGGATGACATCAGCATTTGATGTGGCTTGGCTAGATGCGATGGCCGATAGACTGTCGGCCCGGTTGACAAGTGGCAAGGTGGCGTGGCACATTTTCATTGGTTGACTGCTGGCGAATAGCGAGGTTGACCACGCACATGTGACCTTTACCAAGAAAGTAGGAAGCCATTTCATAATCTTGTCCTTTATATTGATGGCCTTATCCTTACTTGTTAGTGACCAAAAATTTTTAAACCATGTGAAACCAACCTTAAGAAGAAATTTGAAATAGCCAGGACTTAGGCTTTTTCACTATTTCCTTGGCCTCAAGTTTTCAAACCCGATGAAGGAATTTTTCTTTCCAGGTCCTAAGTATGCTTGTGACCTTCTTGACAAGCTTTCACATGGATGATTGTAAACCAAACCCTTCTCCCTTCCATTCTAGGAGTCAGAGCTTACTTCCCACGTACTTCTCACGGTTGATTACCCACTACAATGCTTGTCGGTTAGTTGGTAGCCTCTTATGCTTGACTCATGCCCATCGATCTTTCCTTTTATGTTGGTCTTGTTTCACCGGTATATGCAAACACCCCATGAAATCCATTGGAAAGAATCTAAAAGGATACTTCATTATGTTCGTGGTATATTTCAGTTTGAGATACATTACGGTTCAGGGGAATCATTTATTGGTTGGTTTCACTTATACAGATTGGTGACAACCACGATGATGAAGGGTCTATTGCAAGGTTATGTTTTCATTGAGTTTGGGACACGTCTTGGGCTGTAAGAAACAACGAGGAGCTATTTCACCTTCTTCAATAGCGAATGTAGAGCAATGGTAAATTACAAGTCGAAATGTGGCTTTGACAAATCCCTTCGAGTTTAGTTCTAACACCAACATCCAGACCATCCTTGGTGCTTGGCAATCGAGTGCCATCAAGCTCGCCAAAGAGACCCGGTTCAACATCAATGTAACAAACACATCGATATACACATGCACTTCATCAGAAAACTAATTCATGATCAAGTTATTGAAGTGCTCTTTTTCCCTCTGAAGAATCAAGTTCACGGACATTTTGCAAGAGTCTCTTCTGAGGCGAGTTTTCTAAAATTCGATCTATGTTGGGAGTTGAGTTGTCATTAAGGGGGATAGGCTCTAATGCTTCCTTCTTCTCCTATTGTGTCACTATTGTAAATTCTTCAATCCTATCCCAAGTTGTTCTTAAGGGGGATGTTAGGATATTTATCTGTAGCTTAGGAGTTAGTTAAGATCTACTTGGTCTAATATATTTGTTAGGTAAAAGTGTGTTTCTTTAGGTATGCATTTGTAAGTTAGGAAATCCAGAAGCGGTCCGCGATATATTTCACGACATAGAGTGATACAACCAGTTCATACTCTCTCCCTTGATCTTAACGACCATTGATCCATGGATTGACACCCAATTGGTCCATGGTCTTCTTTGTCTCTATTTAAAGAGAATGGAGGTCATTTTTCCGATGATTGATTGTGATAAACTCTCTTGTAAAATCTCTGTAATATTTTTTCTTTACGTGGTAGAATTACTCCAAATTAATTACAGCGTTAGGTAGTGGATGTTTCCCTGTTTAGGGGTTTTACCACATGAAACTATCGGTGTGTTGATAACGATCCAGTTATGTGAGTGGTTACTGAGGTGTTCATCCTCTCTTGGAATACTGTGTTGTCAAACAATGGAGGGTAAATTTTAAGACAACCTAGCGAGAAGGGCCATAAGTTTTCTTCACAGGTGGGTGGAGCCACATGAAGGTCTATGGAAATCTATTGAACCATAGAAAATAGTCCTAGAAATTTGAATTAAAATTTTGGGCATGTTAAAATGTTTAATATAGTAAAGAAGGTACATGTAGCATTCGAGACCAAAAGCACTAATTGGCCTAGAAATTCAGTATGCTATAACTAGCAACCTAGAACCAGAAAGAGGTGAAACTTGGAAACAGTGTCCAAAATATGTATATGAAGAAACCCAATTGAGATCCTACTAGAAATCCAATGGAGTAGGTGCAAAAATGCATAATTACAAGGCAAAATTGCACTAAGTTGAAGAGTGAACATAAAAAGTGTGGACAATTTTCAAATAGCCATAATTTTCTGCCTTAAAAGGCTTCAATTGAGCATAGGCCGGTGTTTGAAGGTATTGGACAATGGGAATATATTTATTCACCCGGAATATTTATCTGGGCATTCATTTCAATCGGGAGAAATAATTCTAATGCATTATTGAACCAAAATGGTTCATATTTTCATGAAGTGTTGAAACTTTTTAAGCTTGACAAAGTTGTTGGTTTGCACATTTTTGCGAGTTAACAACAGGTCGGATCGGGGAAAAAAAAAATAGTCGAGATGAATGGAATATTCTAGGGATATTACAACCATTAAGATGAGATCATAGAGATGGATGTCCATATGGGCGTGTGAAACAAACTCAATGGACATGGAGAAGGAAGGGATGGAAACATGAATATGGTAGAAACCATAAAAGTTCTGGAAAGGGTGTCAAACCATAAAGATGATAATGAAAGGATTATGAAAGCCAAGGAACAACATGAGGGAATTCAACATGAAGTTAATGTAGAGCTTGAACATAATATAAAAGAAATTGGATAAGGAGGCTGGCTCAAGAAAATCAAGTCACAAGTCTCTTAGAGTGAAGGAAGAGAACACAAAGTGTTAGCAGGACATCACCATCCTTTGCTTGAGGGGGCATTTCTAATAAGAGAGCACATAGCAGCTCAAGTCCATCTGTCGAGGAAGCAAAAGAGGTATGGGGTGGATGAGCTCTGAAAGAGAAATGAACAAAATCAAACCTCCTACATTTTGATGGTGAGCACAAAGGATGGAGATGTTGAGACATCGTTGTTGGTCATGGGCAAGAGAGTATTTTCAATTGCATAATTATTCTTCTATACAGAAGGAAATTTCCATCCTATCAGCAAGGGAAAGGCATCGATGGGGTGGGATCAACTTGTGCGGGTGAAACACATTAAAAGAGAAAAATGTTACTTGGAGGAATTCAATAAGTATTTTTGAAAGAAAATAAATACTTGACTAAAAGATATTATGATAAGAAATGAAAAGTTATTTGAACTCAAGCTTGGGGTATGACCATAGATAAATATGAAAGAAAGGTTTTAGAGCTGCTGAGTATATTTCTTTCATCAATAATGAGGCAGTTAAGATTCAAAGGTACTTGGATGGATTTTCATTATTCATCTGTGAAAAAAATACAATATTATGATCCCAAGACAATGGAGGGAGACAATAAGGTGATATAAATTCTTATATGATCAGAAAAAGCAAAAGGGACGAAACTTTCCAAAAATATTGGGAAGACAAGGAGAAATTCAAAGATGGATCAAAGGAAGAAGGGACTAAGCCACCATTCTTGAGAGGAAATAATACTCGGGGACAACCAACTTCCAGAGAACCTCGAATGATAAGGAGCGGGGGTCAAAGGCCAAGGCAACCACCACCTATTCAATGTTGGGTTTGTAAAGGAGATCTTATAGATTTCCCTCACAGGAGGTGAAAACGTGGGGACTGTTCACAATGTACAACAAAATGAAACAATGGAGGACATGGGAAGAAATGTACGAAGGATCTATGTTGCCTTGGACAATAAGCAAACAAAATATCAATCACATATGATTGAAGTGGAAGAGGTATGATCAACAAGCAAACCATTACTATTTTAATTGAGGTTAAAGAACTAGTCATATTTATATAGATCCTAAGATGGTGGAAATTTTGTATTTTTCAAAAACAGAAGCATGGAAAATCTTGGTTGAATTACAATGACTACCATTGTAAAAGAAAGAATTTAATTAGGCGATTAAGTCATGTCAGTGGACATGGATGAATTTGAACAACAAAGGAATTTTTGAACATCTTTCCTTTAGGTTGCTATGAATGTCTAATTGGGATGGATTGGTTAGACCCACACCATGATATCCTAAAATTTGTCATATGAGCATTTACTTACTTGAATGGGGAATGGAACCTAAGAATGATTAAAGGAATTCCTAGGCGGTAATTGTCCAGGAGAAATTTCAGTATTGTAAATTTGAAAAATGTTACAGAAAGGATGTCAAATAATTTGCGACACATATGGAAGAGACACCTAAAGATAAGGTGTCAAATGTGGAAGATCATGCAGTCCTAAAATAATTTGAAGATGTGTGTTTAAAATACGGGGTATTACCCCCTAAAGAGACATTGATTTCTCCATAAATCGATGCAGGAGTAGCTCCAATATCGAGAATCCCAAACCGGGATGAGTTCCCTTGAGTTGAAGAGGTTGCAAATGCACAACTTGAAGAGCTCTAAAAAATGGGTGTCTCATACCTCTGTCACATTAGGTGCCCCATTTTTATTTATTGAAGAGAATAATGATGGAACATTGAGACTTGCATTGACTTTAGGCAATTGAAAAAGGTAACTATGAATAACAAGTATCATTTTCAAAGGACCCGTGATCTCTTTGATCAAATAAAGCATACAAGGATATTTTCCAAGGGCAGAGAAGTCATGTCGAGGGTTATCATGAGGTCATAATCAAAGAAAGAGCACATCAATAAAGGCGCTTTCGAGCAGTATGGCTGAATTCCTTTGATGGGTGCCATTTGGGTTATCAAATGCACCAAGCTGTCTTCATGTGTTTAATGAGCAATATTTTGAATACTTAGATAAGTTTGTCATTGTATTTTAGATGAAATTCTTATATATTCTAAGTTGGAGGAAGAGCATGAACAACACTTAAGGATGGTACAAGTATTAAGGGAGCATCAGGTTGTATGCAAATTGAGCAAGTGCTCATTTTATGAAACAAATTCATTATTTAGGAATATCATTTTAGAGAAAGGGATAACAGTGGACCAAGAGAAGATAAAATCCATTAAAAGATGAGAATTGATGAAAAAGAAAGAATTTGACATAGGTGGGAATAGTTCCATGGGCCACAGAACTACTATAGGGGATTTATTGAAGGATTCTCAAAGATTCAATACACCTAATCACTTCCTTACAAAGAAAGTGTGTGAGTTTTGAGTGGACATTGGTTTGTGAAAGAGTTTCCAACACTTGAAGAAATGATTTGACAAGTGCTCCAATGCTAAGGATTCTTGGATCCAAATGAAGACTTCATTGTATGCGGATGCATGTAAAGAAGGACTTAGTGGAATCCCTCAGTCAAAATGGGTTTGTTGTATGTTATGAGCAAAGAGTTGAGAGGAGGGCATGAAGGGCTCTTCACTCATGGTGGAGTTGGAAGCCATGAATTGCATGCCTTGAGGGAAGTGGAACCTTACTACCTCATGGGGAAAATGTTTAGGTTGAGGACATGCAATAATGGTTTGAAATATTTGCATTTGATCAACCAACTCTAAATTCTAGGCAAAGCTGGTGGTTAGAATTTCACCGGTGAACATGACTTTGATATAAATCATATCAGGGAAAAATAGATCAAGGTGGTTGACGCACTCAACAAAAGAGTGCATGAGTTGCAATACTACAATAAAAGCACATGTACCAATCAGAGTTTTAGAACTATAATCATAAAATTTTGCAAAAATTAGATTTGCAATATAGGAATTAGTGGCAAAATTACAAGGTATTTTGCGATGAAAAATTGAAGACTATAAGCTGAAAATGATGAAATTATATATAAAGGGCGCAATTTATGTACCAAATTATGAGGTGAAAAATATGATATTGAGAGAGAAATGCATAATGTGTACCTTATGTTGGGCACGGGTTATGGGAGGCATGAAGAAAGAAGTTTGTTTATTTTATTTCCAGATGTTTGGAGTGTCAAAGGTCAAGGTTGAGCATAGACACCAAAATGGTTTTCTACAACCATTAACCACTCCTGAGTGGAAATGGGAAATGATTGTAACAATGGTTCATCATGATTATGAACAAACAATAAACGTGATTATATCATGGTAGTGGTGGATAAGCTGCAAAATTTTGCCTATTTTATTCTAATAAAACTCACTCACCGAAACCAATTGTTGATGTTTATATGAGGAGAAATTATAATTACATGGTACCCAAGACAATTGTGTTTGAGATCCAAATTTATCAAATTTTTTGGAAAGGATTATTATTAGTCAGTTTGAAATCCCTAGGGGTTGAACTTGTAACATACATGCTTACCTTACTGCATTAATGGCCATTGATGAAAATGTATTTCATGTATCATTTCTTAAAGTATATACCTAATGCTAATCATGTTATTGATTGGAATGTGATTGGTGGAGCAAGAAGGCACTTTCCATGTACATCTTGTACACATTTTGGACCGAAAAAAATCAAACTCTGGGTGAGGTCCATGGAGCATGCATAAATGTCAATGGATACAGCACGATCTTGTGAGGGCGGTAACTTAGGGCATGAAGATGCTATCTTGGGAAGTGCAGCATCTTTTTGAGGATTTTGAAATTTGGTTGTATATGTGTATATATTGCAGGAATCGCATAAATAAGGGGAGGGGAATGTAATACACCTGGGCTGAACCCAATTGTGAAGTGTGAATGAAAATGTATTTAAGTTGTTGAGTTGTTTGATATTATTTTGCATGTTTCATGGTATAGTGTGTACATGTAATACACATTAAAATGATGAAGTGTGCACATTCGAGGATACCACACACAAATTTAAAGTTAAGCATGATTTGAGGGCCAAAGGAGCCTTTTGTGTATGTTGTATTTTTATAGATGGTGAGCTAGTTATTATAAGCTAGAGGCTTATGTGTTGAATTATATAGGAAGGCCTAGATGCTAAGGCTAGTGGAGCCTATTTTTTGTATATGTCCTATCATTAATATAATACATCGTGGCGTGTAGAATCAACCATGAGAAAAGAGTATAGGGGACTAAACTCCACTAGTTAGGAAAGGGGGATAAAATTTAAGGATAAGGGGCTAAGCTAGGGGTATTAAGCCAAAGGGATGTTATATTAATGTTCGTAAAATTATAAAGTATGGATAATTATTTTTATCCTAATTTCTAAGGATGGGGACATGTGGGCCAAAGTGGTTCTCAACATGACAAGTGTCAAGTTGGGAACATGCATATCTGAATTTGGACTTAGTTCATTTTTTCCATTCATTCCATCATCGTTCCTCCTCATTGGAGTTGTCACATACATTACCTTACTATCCTTTGTACCTATCGTACTTATGCACATATTCATACCTATACACAATATCGTACACGGTGATCAATCACGGACCGAGGGGGCAAGAAATTTTCCCGATATTATTCAAAGTGCTTTCGAATGTGAAACATTTCCATTCGCGTTCGTCTCGTCTTCGATTAGATGGTATATTTACTTTCTCAAGCGAGTCATTATGGAAGATATGTCGGCGATACGTTATTGGGGCAAACAAACAAAATTTTTTGATCTTGTAGCCCTGTCGTCTGATCCAAATTTACATGACTACGATAAGCGAGTCCGTACATGACACATGGCGAGATCGAGGGAGTGTGACACATCATGCATTTATGGAATTTTCGTTAATACCCGGTTTGACCAATCTTGAAGTGACACGTGTCACCGCTGGATAGGTGACCGCGTGTAGCCGCAGGATAACGTCGGCATTTGATGTGTGGCGTAGATGCGATGGCGATGGAGATGTCGACGGTTGTGAAATTGTACGGATGACATCGACATTTGATGTGGCGACCATACGATGGCGTGGGCTGATATTTGGTTGACAAGTAAGCGGAAGGTGGCGGTAAGCGCGTTTTCATTATTATTAGTTGATGTTTACGATGACGTGGGCTAATCGGCGGTTGACAAGTGGCAAGGTGACGTGGCGCGTTTTCATTAGTTGATGTTGGCGAATAGCAGGTTGCCACGTGTCCCCCTCATTTTGGTTTGTGTTGGTTCAAAAGTTTATGGGAGTCCGCGGGGTTCGACCCCCGGACCTCCCCAATGCATAACGACTTCACCCGACCGCCCGGCCATTGGGCCATTGTATGTTGCTTGATAAATATATGTGCTTGTATATATTTAAGTTTGAAAGTTTATGTATCGGGCGGGGGGTCGGGCCGGGGATAAGCCCCGGCCCGTGGTCACATGTTTATTATAATGTGACCATGTTAATATAGCTGCCAATTGAATACGCACGCGGAGTTAAACCAAAGTGTTGTATTATATATTTGTAACCGTATGTTTTTAAAATGACGCGGTTATAACATGCGCATGGGTTTTAAAATAAACCACGGTTCTTGCATGTGACCCCGAGTTGGTGCGGTTTCAAAATTTGGTTTGAACGGTTCAAACGACCCGCCATGTGGCGTGGTCTTATTTTCCCACAAACCGTTGGCCCTTTTTATTTGAGCGCGTGGTCATATGGAGGAACGCATGTGCCCAGGTGCTAGGCGGTTGGGGGCTGGAGGCGCCCTAACCGTCCTACAGTTTGCACGATTATTCGAAACCGCTCGGTGCTAGGTTTAAACGCGCGTTTTGGAGCGTGTTCCAGGTTCATGCACACATAGGTGCGATTTGTAGAACCGGTTCCAGCAAAGTGGAAGGAGGAAAATGGAGGAGGTCTAACTTTCTCAGTTTTTGGCCGATTGAGGTGCCGTAAAAGCCCAACCAGGGGTTTTTGGACGTGCTGGATCCATTGGTGCCATTTTCACAGCCATTTGAAGACTTCTTCTGCAAGATTTTCACCGTTGAAGTTCTAGGAAGCTCTAGGGACTTTGAAGCCCTCTTTGATGGAAGGACATGGTTTGGTGAGCCTATGTTTGTTTTCTGTGAATGAATAATCATTTTTGGCTAATTGATATGCTCTGAACACATTGGGACAGGTTTCAGAGGCTGTTGAGGAATTTTACAAGTGTTTTTTCCAAAGAGAAGCTCAGGGAAGCTTATGGCCACATGTAGAAGAGGTCATGCCCGGATGAGCCATGATCCGTTTTCAGAGTTCTATTAGTAATTTTTGGGGTTTTTATGTGTTCTGATCTCAATGGTACAGTTTTTTTTTCCATTGGAGTTGAGCAGCCGCTTGTAAAATAACTTTTGACTAATTAATCCCAGAGATCCAAGTCCATTATGGAGGCATTTGAAGATGTAGCCCGTAGGGGGGTGAACTACTTTATCATGTTGTTCTTGTTGTGCGTTTGATGGTTTATTTGCTGCAAGTTGTGTTGCTGTGTATTTATTTAAAGTACATATTTAACCATCTAAAAGAACATTTGCTCACACATAAGCATTTACAAGAAGAAGCACGAAATTAACACATAAGTTTATATTGCATATTTATACACATGAAGCAAGGTCCTGTAAAGTTTATTTTAATGAAGTAGGGGTGCTTGCATAGCATAACAAGTCAGCCTTCTATTTTCAGATCACCTGGTTAGCTTGGGAGATGAACTGAAGAAGTGGGTGGTCAAACCCGTGGAATACTGAAGAGGTGGGTTGTCAGGCCCATGAGAAATTCTCTCTAGGTGAGAGAATTGTTGGGAATTTATTTCCCAAAGGTGCCAAACTACAACTACAAGGCTTTGAGACTTCATATCCAACCTGTTGTTGAAGCCTGAAAAGGAAGTGGGGCAGTCAAAGCACTGTTGAGAAGAGAAGGGGCACACTTCCTGGGGTGGGACATGCATGTGGGGAATGGGGGACTGTAGGCTGTTAGTTTGAGTTGTCACCTGTGATGAAGTTTGTCCTGTTTTCTAAGAGACATTAGTTTGGTTAGGAATCCCTTTACCCGGGTGGAGTTTAGTCCCATCTTGGGGGTGACCCACTGCTGAGAGTGATGAGCAACGTGGTCTAAGGCTGGGAGGTTTGTGGAAGGTCTGGATGCAATTGGTGATATTGTTTCCAAGATAAGTGCCCATTTTGTGTTAAATTACATGTTGCATTATTATGTATGCGTTTATTTTTATGGGTTATTCCTGTGTGTGTTGCATGTGTATTTTTATTATTATTCTATATGAATATGTGCATTTGCAGAATGTATTTGTCTGTTTTAAGTTTTATATATATAAAGTTCCGCAAGAGTTTCTTTGTGTATATGTTTTTAATTTTTTATATAGTTCAAATTTTTTATGTGGCATAGCCCAGTTGGATGCTAGGGATGTTACAATTACAAGCCTATGAGGGGTTTCCACATGGAAACCTTTCATTGGCTAACCTGTGCCACATGTTAATACACCATTCGACCAATTGGAGTAGGGGCTTGCTAACTCACCTGCTGACTTGGAGTCACTGTTGATGTCACCATGCCACGTTTCATTGTTGAAATCATCTAGTACTATGCTGATGTCATCATTTGACCTTTGACTTTTGCATGTTTGACCTAAAATTTGTCCGCTTATAACTTTTGCATACAAACTCCAATTGAGGTGTCGTTTGCACCATTGGAAAGCTGACGATGATATATACACATTGATTTCGGTTTCTAGATTATTTTAGATACTTGAATTTTGAGCATTTATGGACCCCCTAGGACCTCTGTGAGCGTTACTCATATCCTCGTAGATCACTCAAGTTCTCATGGTTCATCACACTTCTCTTGGAATCAATCAGTTGGGAGGTTGAACAACAATTGAAAGTAGTAGGTAGGATTATCAAGCAAATATCTACATTAGTCGGTTGAGTCGTTGAAAATCCCGACGATTGAACAATCAACCAACAATTGAAGACAGATAGTTGGTGGATCGACCAACTGGGACCGATTATGATTTAGATGCATGGATGGTCAGGGCGAGCAACCTTGTGGAGCCGATTAAACATCATGGATTTGATGGAGTCAAATCTAACCACCGACGATTATATGTGGAAAAGATATTCCCAATTCCAAGAAAGTTGGTTAGATCTTGAAGATATAAATAGAAGACCCTATGGGTCATTATCAAGTGTACAAGATTCTGAAATGAACATATGTGAAGATGTTTAACATGCATTGTGATGTTCTGATCACAATGTGTTGTTCTTAAGCGTTGTAACAATGTCTTTAGAAACCACCTTTTATCTTTGAAACTTATTCCTCTTCAATTATTTGCAGTTTTGTTTATTTGTTTTGTATCAAGTTACACACAATCCCCAACAAAATTTTGTCTTGAAATGTAATGCCGCAGGTAGAGGTCTTGGAGTAGTACCAATGCAAGAGGGGTGCCCTTTGGAATTCACCAATAATCAGTCGTGTGACCACAATTTGGGTAAATCGATATATGAGAAAGAAATAATGGCCATCATGCATATTGTAAATACCTAGTGGCCATACCTCATTGGGTGACATTTCTAGATCAAGATTGACCATCATAGTATGATGTAATTTATTGAACAAAGGTTATCCTCACCAAAGAAACATAAGTGGGCCACCAAGCTACTCGGATATGCCTATGATATTATCTATAAAAAAGGTAAATAAAATGTGGTGGTTGATGCCTTATCCCGACAATTTGAGGAAGATGGATCCATTTTTTCCTTACCTTTATCCGATCCATGTTCACTTGAGGAATCCCATCAAGAATGGTTGGAAAATTATGCTATCATTCAACTCATCCACGGGCTTTAGGATTATCCCAACCCTCCTAAGGGGTATACATGGAAACTAAATACATTGCAATATAAAGGACACATTTTTCTAGAAAATAATTTTTCCTTAAAAGAAATAATCTTAGAAGAATTCCATTCATCACCTACAGATGGTCACTCTAGATTTCATAAAACATATGAACAAACTAAGCACTCATTCTTATGGGAGGGGATGAAAACTGAGATTTAGTATTTTATGACCACATGTGACACCTGCCAAAGAAACAAAGGGGAGACAATAAAGACATCAGGGGAGCTACAACCACTACCTATCCCAACACACATATGGGTCAACACCACTATGTATTTTATAGTGGGTGATCTATAAAATGTCATGGATATTACACTAGAACAATTCATCACAATAGATCTTGTATTATGGTGGAATATTCTATTATGTAGGTTTATTTCCTTATATCTCATATTTATTATCAGTAGCTTATTGCTCGGATTTATGAAAATAACTAAAATACAAAAATGAAAGAATAAGTAAATGAACACACCATCTACACAAACTAACAAAAGATGTATCTTGGGAAACCTAGAACAAGAGAAAACCTAGCTAGAATGTGAGCCTTATATTCTTCTTTCTTTTCTTCAGTTATGAAAATGCAAATACAAATAAAGGGACACTTACAATGGAGTTTCATTTAACACTATGGATTGAACGGTTGCTACAAAATTTTCTTCCTCCTTTGTTATGCTCTCAAATTCCACTCTTAGATTCTCTTCTGAACTATGGAACAAGTACAATGCTAAAATAATGGAGCCCCCTTCTCTTCGTAGTGGCCCAGTATTCAACATATCCTGATAGTCATCTAGGGTTAGGGTTTTTGCATGCCTCAACAAGGTAGGTCAACTTGTGGGAGGCATAACTTAAGCATATGAGTTTCGATTGATGTAAATTTCGCACCGTTGGAAAGGTCTTCGTGTGTAGAAAAATTTCAAGAGGCTGGGAGCTATGCTCAAAAAGTTTTGACCCCCAAAAGTGTTATTTGATGCCTCAAAATGGCTATAGAAATTTTTGATTCCCAAATTTCCAAACTAGGACCTACCACTAAAATGGGCCTTGCAAGTTGATTCCTACATTTTTTTCTACTCAAAAAGTTCCAAGATAGATGGACAATTATATAATGATATATTATAAATCAATGGGACTTCCAAGGGAGGGAAAAAAATATATGACCATGGTGGTAGTCGATTATCTCTCCAAGTGAGATCATTTTTGTGCCTTACCACATCCATTTACCCATTCCTTAGTTGCCCAATTCTTTCTTGATCAAATTTTTAAGTTGCATGGCATGCCCACTTCCATTGTCTTAGATCGAGACCCTACCTTCACCAGCAAATTTTAGCAAGAACTATTTAAATTAAAGGCTACCCAACTAAAAATAAACACTGCATATTACCCCCAAATAAATGGTCAAACTAAAGTAGTCAACAAGTTCATAGAAACCTATTTGGGATGATTTTCCTTTGAAAAACCTCACGAGTGAGCACAATGGATTCCCCTCGCATAATGGTGGTACAATACCTCTTATCATGTAGCTACCAAGATGATCCCATATGAAGTGATTTATGGCCAAAAACCATTGTCAATCACTTCATATTTACCAGGCACTTCCAAGGTTCAAGCAGTGGATCACACACTCCATACTAGAGAAGCCATTCTCCACATACTAAAGGACAATTTGGTAATGGCTCAAAAACAATGAAGCAACAAGTGGACTAGCATCGCTCAAAATAGTATTTTGCAGTTGGGGATCAAGTGTTTCTTTGACTTCAACTCTATAAACAAACATCACTCAAAGACAAAACACCTCATAAATTAACAACCAAGTTCTATGGACCCTATGAGGTTATCTAGTGCATTGGACAAGTGGCCTACAAATTGGCTCTTCCAACCCACTCAAAGATTCATGTAGTATTTCATGTGTCTTGTCTAAAAAAGGTTGTGGGATCGAAGTGCAAGGTGCGAACTAGTCTACTATAACTTGGTGAAGAAGGCTCCATTTGGATTCAACCAACATTAATAATGGATACTAGAGAACATCAATTGTGCCAACACACGATCAGTGAAGTATTGATACAGTGGAAAGACATGCCACCTATATATGTCACATGGGAACTAACCATTATTCTACGACATTTTCCTCATCTCCAATTTTGAGGAAAATGTTGTTGTTGAATGGGGAATGCATGTTACAGTCCTACCCTAACCTTCCTACTTTAGACTACATAGGAGTTAGTTAATTGTTGTATGTGACCATCCTCTTTGAATAAGTCCAATTGGATGATAGTGGATAATTATTTAATGTAAAAAGGGTCCACTTTATAAGGCCCACTAGGTAGATGGTATCCATCAATAATTATGCATAATGAAATGATTCCCCGTGATGACCTATACATATTTTATTAAAAAAATTAGAAAGTAAGATTATTCTTACAATAAAGATTGAATCTGAAAATGAAAAATTCTGTCTGATCCGGACTGCAATTATCTGTCTTTATCGATCTTAACGATGACCAGAATCCACCACATAACCAGTGAGTTCACGAGGACCACAAATAATTCAACTACCAGCAACCAGCACCACACGTAACTACAAAGCAGGTCCAAAGATGAATACTAAAAGCATATATCTGTCGATCAACTCTTATGAAAAATGATATACTAATATTATTCATATAAATATCCAATCAATCTGACTTTAACAGTCTCCTACTAAAAAATGAGTGATGGTGAAGACAATGATCTCTTTCTTTTCTTTTTCAATAACTTTCTGTCAGTGACATGTTTGTCGATGATACGATTAGCATTTGTAGTAATCATTTTTTTCTGTCAATTGGTAATCTTTAGTGATGTCCTCACTCTTGTTTTAATTGTTAATAATTTTGTCTTTGAGCAATCTTATTGAGATGTTCAAATTTAGCTTTCAATTTAGGTTATATAGCAATTTATCCATCGTTTTCTTCTTATAACGATGTTTCTCAATTTAGGTTATATAACACTTTATCCATCTTTTTCTTCTTATAAGGATGTTTCTGTAAGTGTCTTTTTTATTATTATGAATAGGCTTTTTTAGATATAGAGAAAGAGGTTGTTTAATTTAATTTAATGATTTTTTTTAAATGGTTAAATATTAAATTTTAATTTATTTGCAAATAGAGGAGAAATTAAAATTTAAAATATCAATAATTTAGATTTAACAGAGATTTCCTAAACATAAAGTGTATATCATATTATTTCATATTTCGATAAAAATATATGAAAATATTACAGAAAAGTTTGAGTAAAAATATATGTACAAGGTTCAAATAAAAAGAAGGATTTCTAGTTAATTTTCTATCAATATATTTTCTCATCAATAACTTTGTATATTTTGAGAAATTAAAATATTTTTAAAATATTTTTTCAATTAAAATTTTCAATATTAGATCTAATACTAGAAAAAATGTATTGAGTTTATTTTCGATCTTTTGGATGAATAATAAATTGTATGTGAATGATTTTCTATTTCATTTTATTTTATTAAAAAGAATATGGTATGTCTAAGTAGTATTGACATGCCTCTTTTTGTGTTTTCCTTTCATATAATAAGTTTTGAAATAGATATCCTTATGATGATTTATGAGTATTTGTTATTATTTTATTGAAATGATATCATATGTTGAAATCTATATATTTAAAAAGCCATTATGATATTAAATAAAAGTAGCTAGACAACTCCAAGATAATCTAGTTTATTATCAATACATTTACAGTGCTACATGAACCCTACATTGTGATTTTAATACATTATTCATGTTCATTTCCATATCGTAAATATCTATATTTGCTTCTAAATCAACATAGATCCATCTTAACCGTGGATCTATCAAGCGCCAAGAAGGATAAAATATCTCGAGGTGCAAACCTCTTTTAGAGTGAAAAATATGAGGAAAGGTTTGCACCTCAAGAGATTTGATCCCTCTCGACGATGGACATATCCACAGTTAAGATGGATCTAGGTTGGTTTTAGTCATGGGCAGTCACACTAAATTTGTAGATGATCAACATAATATATGTGTATATGATTAGGATTAATCTGATCATTTGAAATTTACTCACTTTCCTCATTTGGTTGAAAGTATAGAGAGTATTATTGAGAAGGATCATTGTCAATCTATTTTTTTCAATTTTTAGTATAGTGATATAATTTGTAGAAAATAAAAATTACATATATGTATATGTCTGAGATGAATCTGATCATTTTAAATTTACTCATTTTCCTCAGTTTGTTAAGAACATAGAGAGTATTATTCATAAGTATACTTCAAGAGTTACACGAGGAATAATTTGAATAGAAATAAAGTAACAATGTTAAATGATGAAAAATGTGAATAATAAGAATGCAATCAATCACAAATAGTTTTCTTATAGTCACACCTACTAGTTTTTCCATCTTTTGATATTGATCATATGAAAATGGAGATTGAAATCATAGACTATTCAAATATTGAACTGGAGATATTGCAATAAACGTCATACCCTGTCTCTCTTTCTTCCCAATATTAATAGTAGCTTTATCCAACACCAATCCTTGTGACTTACATATTTTTAAGCCTCAAGCATGTTTCAAATGAATCTATTTTTTATTACCTCTTTTAATAGGTGTAATATGAACTATTTGATGGAATGATTCATCTGATGGAACTCCCACATAATTATCAAATATTACTAGAACATATGTGGGTGATTATGGGGGTGAAATTCCAAGGTTATACACAAGTTGTTCTACAACTCCAAGAGCACAATTGATGAGTCTTGCATCAGTCCATATGTTTGATGTAAGCATCACCCTAGCTCCAATTGTGATAAGTAACTCAAGTTTTAAGTCTTCCTCATTTGTTTCCAAAGAACAAATTATTTTTCCTCTTTGTAGCAACACTAGTTGCAATGGGCTTGTTCTAACTTCTCTCTTTCTTTCCTAACATGTTCATGTGTTTGTCTTCTTATATCCTCAACATGCACATCATCCATTTGGTAATTATGAGAGGACATGGTAACTTGAATTATTGTAACACAATTGTAATTGCAGCCCTATATGAAAGAAAGGAAATATTGAAATCAATGCAACACACACAAAATCTAATGTTGAAACATTAAAAGCAATGAATGTACATGGAAATCAATGCATGTAGTTCATACAAATACCACAATATACAATTAAAGTCAATCTAAAATTAGCATACATTGAAATCAATGCATCCTGTTGATCCAATTACACTAAAATTAATTCATCTACTTTAACATATATTAACCTACATGATAAGTCACCCTACTTTAGTCAATCAAATCTCTACACATGGATTATAAATTGACATGTACATTAAAAACAATGCATCTAGTTAATATAGTTACATCAAAAAAACTTCTTAAAATATTTCACAATTTTCTATCATTGTTCTAAGAAATTAATTTTTTTTATCACTAAGGCTCCTCTTATTCTAAGAAATTAAATTTTCATCACTAATGCACTCTTAATTACATGCTTTTATGTATGTGACTTGGAACTTAAAAATTGCACCTTTGTATTTCACCAAGAAATTGTATTTGAAATTGGTGTCAACACTTAAAATTAGAAGTGCATGTATAACTTCGAAGAAGTATTCCTTATGCCTTGAGTTGTAATACATATAATGCACATGTGCATGTCATATTAAGATATTTAATAGGGGAGAAGTGAATTGAAAAGGAAATATAGGAAGGAGCAACAATGGTGGGTGGAGCATGTTAGGGTTTCAGGTTTTTGTTTGGAAATTTAAAGGAACATGAAGTGATTTGGGAAGAGGATAAGTGCAGGTTTCGAGACAGTTTTCTCAGGATGTCAATGGTGGCGAAATATCTAGAGGTGGCAAAGACTACAAAGGAAAAACGAGACCTAGATGCGACGGTAATAACGGCTAAGGAGACGTTAAAAATAAAATTGTTTAAGGAAGTAATGGTAGTGGGTCTATCCTAATGTCAAAGGATGTCACAATGGAAGGAAAGAATAGTGGTCCATCTAGCATGGAACAATCCAAATTAAGGGCCAATACAAAACCCAAGAAAGAAAAGTGGATGAGAAATGAATGTCTGGTCAAGAAAGCTGCAAACCCCATGTAGAAAGACACATCCCCACTAATTGGCAACTACATTTAGCTATGAAGGACCACACAATCATCGGAAAGTTTATGGGCATGTGGCTCTCAAAGAAGGCTCTAATGGTTTAGGTGAATTCAAGGTGGAAATTCAAAGGGGACATGGATATTAAACTGGGATCAAAAGGCTTCTTTATTGTAATATTCACATGCTATGAGGATAGAAATAAATATTTTTATGAAGACCCATATTTTTTTAACTTTTTAGGGTTACACCTAAGGTACTAGATATAATGTTTTCCCCTACAAAAAAGGAATTTATAGCGGCTCTGGTCTGGATCAGACTCTACCTCTTACCCTAGGAATTTTGGCAACCTGAAACCATGGAAGGAATCGGGAACACCCTGAGATCCTTTGTTAAAATGTTAGAAATAACCAAGACAACCAAATACACGTCCTATGCCAGGATCTATGTTTACATGAATGTTGTTGGATCTATAATAGAGTCCATATTTATCTCCTTTCAGGATGATGACTGAACCCAAATCATAGTCTATGAACACATCCCTTTCAGATGCAAAACGTTCCATGAACACATACATCTATTATGTGACTTCCCCCAGAATGCAACGTCCACTGGAAACTGTTGAAATAATGTAATTGCGAAGAGAATTCTTATTATTTTGTTATTGGATTAAATCCCCATTGTGGATTAATCATGTCATTATTATTATTTTTATTATTAGGTNGCTGGGTTTTCTTCCCCTAGAGGGTTTCCCAGGATAAATGCTGTGTCTATTGTGGATGTGTATTTCTCAGTGATCTTGTTTATATTATGCTCTTATCTTATGAAATGCAAAGAACTATAATATCAGCATAAAACATTAACAGAAACAAATATAAAGAGGGAAAGGATGGTGAAGGCTTCGTCAATATCCCTAAAACAATAAAGGTGAGGAAGAAAGGTAGGAATCCCATGGGATAAACCTCTAGGAAAGGATCAAATAGCTTCCAAGCCTTGGCCACAAAAGATACCTAAAAAAAGAATACAAAAGGGTCAAAACCAGGAAGGGCCAAACTCAACCAAACAGAAGAAATAGAGACTAGGAAGCATGACAAGATTCCAAAATGCATCAAAAATATCAACCCACTTCCAATCCCCCAACCCCTAAAGGAGAGATCAACATGGAGGATATGGAGGACACAAAAAAATCACAGGAGGAAGTAGATTGGGAGGATGTGACCCAGAATATGGAACAAGAAGATATGGATGCATGTTGGTAAATTACATAGACTGCAAAGAGATTTGATCAAAGGAAAAGGAAAATAGAGCAACCAAAAGAATTCAACATCTTCATCAGGGAACTTGGGTATCAAGTATAACCCTCTTAAGGATCCAAAAAAGAAAGTGGGGAGGAAAAATGAAGAGGCCGAAAACCTCAACGACAAGTCCTAGAAGAAACAAGAGTGCTCTTTATAGATTATGGCCAGGCTGCGGGAATCCCAGAGAAATACTTCCAAACCCAACCTAAATTTTGATGATGAATATCTTCTCCTAGAATATTCGAGGTTTGAATGTTCTATCCAAAAACAGACTTCCGAGGAAAAAAAATTCTCAAGAAAAAACATAAATTGTAATGTTGCAAGAGACAAAATGTGACAGAGTCACAATGAATAAAATAGCTAAAAATATTTGGAAAAACTATGAAGTAGAATGTTTAGAGGTCGAGGGGGATAACAATCCTTTGGGATCTAGGTATCATGGAAGTGGAGGTAGTTTCACATCTCCATAGAATCCTCATGGTTTGGTTCCACAAACTAGGATTTGAGCACCAAGGCCATGTTTCAAATTCTTATGGACCCCTGATTCTTGAGGCAAAAATAGATTTCATGGAGAAATTTCCTAGCTGGTTCATCTCATGCAAGATCAGAATTGGATCATAGGGGGGACTTCAATCTAATTACATCACTGAAACAGAAAAAAGGTGGGGTTCACAAGTTGGATGTGGAGAACAACCTTTTTAAGGTCGAGACTATTAATAAGGTATGTCTTATATATCTTTCAACCCAAGGACGATGCTTCACTTGGAGCAACAGAAGAGGGGGTCTAAAGAAAGTACCAGAGAGACTTGACATAGTCTTAGTTTCAGTGAATTTTTTTTCAGTGAATCATGCGCTAACAACTGAAATCAAGCCCTTCCATGGCTCATATCATTGGACCATAGATCTAATTTGGGTAAGCTCCCTAATCTCCTGACTCAAACCTATTTGAAATTTTTTGGTTAAGGCATCCAAAATTCCTGTAGTTGATGTCAAAATGGTGGAACAACCTGCCTAATCTATATGGCACCTAGATGTACCAATTTCAATAGTGCCTAAAACATTTCAAATCATGCATAAGGAAGTGGAATAAGGAGTTTTTTGGGAACATCCAGGAGGAAAAAAGAAAGTTGGAAAAAGAAATGGAAGAAATCCAAAATCAGAAAATTCTCCAAGGTCACTCCCAAAGCTAATGTCCAAACAGGACAAGATCCATCAAGATCTAATTTAAATAGAGAAGAAGGAAGAGATATTGATTCCCCAAAAATATTGAATCCATTGGTTGTTGGAAGGGGAAAGAAACACCAAGTTCTTTCATAGTTCCCTCCTATGTAGGAGAAGTCATAATCAAATCAATTCCCTACAGTCTAAAGAGGTAACCCTACTAGAAAACCATAATGACATTGAAAACGAAATGGTAAGCCACTATAATAATCGATTGTCAGAACCAAGCATAAACCAGAGGGAGGCCACCCTTAATATTAGAGAATCCATCCCAAGTATTATTTCCCTAGAGAAAAATAACATCCTCATGAGAAAGGTGACTATGGAGGAGGTAGAAAAAATATTCAAAGCAATGCCATCTAGGAAGGCTCCTAGACTGGATGGCTTCACATTGGATTTTTTCCAAGCCTGTTGGGGCATCATAGGTAGATATGTCTGGGAAACTGTGGAAGAATCCTGATGATCTCGTTCATTTCTCTGGGCCTTCAATGCTACCTTCTCGACTCTTATCCCGAAATATCGAGAAGCAAGAACAACAGAAAATTTATGCCCCATCTCTTTATGAAATATTCTATATAAAATAATTATGAAGGCTATTACAAATAGAATAAAACCTCTTCTACATGAAATTATTTCCCTAGAACAAGGAGTTTTTGTATAAGGAAGGAAAATTCTTGATGGAATAATTGTGGCTCACAAGTCAATCCATACTCTTAAGACCAGTGGCCTCTTGGGAATGATAATTAAGCTAAATCTAGCCAAGGCCTATGATAGAATAAATTGGGATTTATTGAGAGAAATGTTGGGGGTGTTTGGTTTTGATCCAACTTGGATCTCTTGGATCTCAAGCCTGATATCCTTATCCTTTTTGTCGATTTTGGTTAATTTCTCCCCCTCCTCCACCTTCAAATCAACTAAAGGTATCCTTCTTGGGGGACCTCTTTCCTCTTATTTGTTTATAATCCTAGTTGAAGGGCTAGGGAGATTCATCAAAATGACCTGACAAGCAGGGGAGGTGCATAAAATCCACCTCAGTCCACAATATGAACCCCTCACCCATATCCAGTTCATGGATGGCACCTTGTTAATGGGTCATCCCATGGTCAAGGAATTCATATCATTTGAATGAATCCTTGATCTCTTTATGGAAGCTTTGGGAATGCAGATAAACCATTGAAAATCTAAAAAAAAATCCGTAACACCCCCATAGCCATACATCACAATTGTTCAATAATTTTGGGTTTTCAAAGGGTCTCCCTCCCCTCCAAGTAACTATGTGCACCCCTCCTGTACAAATCTCTCTACAATACTTCTTGATAAGAACTCCTACCTAATATGGATGTTCAACTAAATATTTGGACCCATAAATTCTAGACTTTTCCAGTAAGGGTTCTACTAATTAAATTTATTCTGACGGCAATTACGATCTATTTTTTCTTTGTTATTGCATCCCTTGTAAACATCCAATAGAGAATTTGTGCTATCCAACAAAAATTTCTTTGGGGAGGAGAAAAATGAGACATTAAATGAGATTTGGTAGCATGAAATAGAATCTACACCCTAAAAAACATGGGCGGTCTTGGCATCAGGGACCCCCAAAAGATGGGAGAGGCGTTATTGGAGAAAATATTCTAGAGATGGAACAAGAACCCATAAGTTATTTGGGACATAATATGGAAAGACAAGTACACAAAGGATAGTCATCCTGAATATTGGATTTGTTTGGAAGGATCCCACCCTATCTCTTTCATCTAGAATCATGCATGGAAAAATAGGGGGATAGTCCAGCAACAAAGATTCTAGGAAATTCATGATGGAAGCTCAACCCTATTCTAGGAGGATGCCTGGGAGTAGATTCCAACCTTACTCACGTAAGGAAACTACCAGGAAATTTAGAAAAACACCAAGGCAGTGGGATAGATAAGGGTTCATCATTTTTGGGAAGAGAACCCTCAACAAAACACGATGGAAGAACCTTTTAGAATGGCCATTGGTTTGGGAAGGGAACTCCCACAAGGATATGTATTTTTCTTTGAACCAAAGAATTATTCACATCAAAACATGGAGATAAATTTTTATATGGGGAAAGAAAGGAAATGGCATTTTTAATACAAAGGAATATTACCATCAAGTGATGGGAAATAGGGACACTATCCAGTCTCCAATCTAGAGTAAGGTTTGGAACCCACACCTTTTTCCTAGAATAATGATGTTTATTTGGCTTCTCATTAACATAAGGGAACTAACTTAGGATCGTCTCATTAGAAGGGGGTTTGAAGGACCTTCCATCTGCTTAATGTGCCTCTAATATGGAGAAAATGTGCATCACCTCTTTAGTGTCTGCAATATGGTTTCTGATCTATGGGATATAGGAGCCTTGTGTTTCTGAACTCTAGACATAATAAGACATGATATCAATAAAAAAATAGAAGCTTGGATACTAGAGGCTTTCAAGAACCTAATCATGAATATAATTTGGATGTTTATTCCGGGTTTCTTACTTTGGAATACATCAAAAGAGAGAAATAATAGGATATTCAAAAAATAACATAGAAAAGAAACCAAATTTTGCAAGGAATTACCTAGAATAGTAAGGAAACCATAGCCTCTTCTTCCTGACAGGAGGAATATTGGAGACCTATAGGGGAGGAAATCTAGTACTTGAAAAATTGGTAATTGGACCAAGACCAACATATCCACCAGTCAAAGAAAACTTGGGCGTCAATAAAACAAATGAGGGAGAAGTGGGAACCTCCTCCTTTGGGATTCTTGAAACTAAATTTTGATGGTGCCTCAAAAGGAAATCTAGGCCCCGCAGGTGCTGAAGGTGTTATAAGGGACTCAACATGTGCAATCCAAAACTTATTCATCATTCGAATTAGGTATAACACAAACAATGGTGCTAAAATTGTAGGTTTTCTCTGGGGTTTAAGGATGGTAGCAGACCTAGAGCACAAAGAAATTATTCTGGAAGGGGATTCACAGATTCTCATCGACGATCTAAGGAAAATCATCAATGACACCCCTCGAGAGAAAGTATCAACGAACTAGAATCTTTCTCATGGCCTCTCTAAGGTGGAAAGTTGTGTTAGGGGAAGATCAACCACTGTCTTGGTACATGTCAGGAGACAAGCTAACATAATATCTGACTACCTTGCAAATATGACAGTCATCCAAGATCCTAGGGAAATAATATTTTATGGTGGGAGGTGGGCCTAGGTTATTTAAGGGAGAATGTAACACATCTAGCCATGCGAGACACCCTTCACACAAAGGAGGAGACAACTAGGGGAGATAACGTCCTAGAAAAGGGGGGACCATGTTTCCATAGGACCTATTAAGTATCATATCTCTCCCACTTGGACTCTAGGTGGAAAGATCTCTCGATCTCAGACAATATAGATGAAGAAAGTGTAAGAAGGATGACAATTAGTGTGAAGGGATTTATTTTGGGAGGTATGGAGTTATGAATCTACAGATGAAACCATGAGGAAAGGATATGGGATGACACCCATGGCATCCTTCCCTAGCATGGATACCATCATGATCATACACTCCCTATATGGGATTCATGGTAAAAGGATCCGATTAGTTAAGCTGGGTAGGCGAAGGAAACTATACCAGATCTCAAGACAACATGCCAGATTTGTTTATCATCGAAATAATCCAAGGAAAAAAACCAGCCCCATAGTGGAGGCCCTTCTGACTTGTATTGGTATTTCGAAGAATCCATGACGAAAGCAGAGTTATAGTGGTGAAACTAGTAAAGTGGTGACCCGAGGGTCTCTCTCACTCTGAGTCTCTACATAATGGTGGTAAAAATAACTTGTAGGTAGTGGAGTAAATACCTCGGGCATCACCACCAGAAGTCAGGAAGGTAGAGGATGAAAAACATGAGACAACACAGAGGAATGGAGACTAACAGAAGCAAAGTATCAACAACCAATAAGGACTTTCTAGGCTTTGAAAGTTGGGACCAGAGGAAAAGTGGTTTTAGGGGAGTGTACTCTCTAGATAATATTCAATCAAGAACTAAGGCATATCAGGACATGCAGGAAGCCAATAATAGATATCACACCCTCTATTCCTCCAAGGAAAAAAGGGTGATGTCAGAATTTCAAGCGGAGGTTGCTAGGGAGAGAAGGGACATCCAAAAAGAGGAGGTTTTGTCAGAAGTAAAAGTTTGGGTTCCCGACCTAGGGAAGAACCAAACTAGAGAAAGAAATTACTTCCGCTTGGTCGAAGTTTGCTAGATCTCCAAATCGATGATGGCTCAAGCTATTGTCCGACAACAACAGGAAAATGTGGCTACCAGGCACACAATGAGAATCATGGAGGATAAATTCAAGCTCTTATATAAATCCCAATTCGACATTCGCTTCCATGAGCAGGCGCTAGAAGAAAATAAGGGTAAGCCATAACAACGAGAGGAAAAAAGAAGCATGAATGATTACAGAGAGAGGCCTATCATGGTCGACGAGGAACTATCCAATTCATGCTTTTGTCACTTCAGACAATTATCTTTGAAAGTATCCAAAGAAACTAATCTCCATTAGGACAAGAACCCAGGTTCTCTCCCTGTTATGGAAATCTAAGTCCTATTGCTTTGGGTTAGGGCCACAATAGAGCAGTTCCCTTAAAAGACTCCTCTCAACCTCTAATTAGACAATCAATTAGAGGTAACTACCTTTAATAACTAAATTTTAGAAGAAAGGAATAAGGACATACCTAGAACCATACGTTTGAAGTAGACCCTACTCAAGGTATTTCACTCCATAAATCCTTCATAATGATCTTTTGAAAGTTCTGCAACCAAATAAGTATGCCACTACAAGAAAGTAGTTATCCACTAACTAACTAAATATAATAAATTCAAATTCTATGTTAGATTCAAGACAAGATACACATAGTATCATTAAAATAATGAATTAACGCAAAGAATCAGATAAGAATTAGAGTTATTTTATTGATAACAACAAAAGGCGTTGGTTACAACTTGCAACCACTGCGGCACGATCCTAGAACTAGGATCCAAGTTCCTCCACCAAAGAGTTGAGAATATGAAGTCTACCTCCAAAGGTTTGTGTCCTGACAGGTCCAAGGAAGCAATAGGCTTCTTCCTAACGAGATAAAAAGGAACCAAAATCTAGAAAACAAGGGTTTTCAGGGGGGAAGACGATATAAAAAATCTATGGAAACAATGACTTGCATAGATATTAGGAACTGTCAGCATAAGGCTGCATCTCTTTTTTATCCTCCTTCCTCCATCCCAAGGCTCTATTTTATAATCCCTTATGTTAGTTGGAGTAGTTATGAATGGGATATAGGAGGTCAGGAACCTAGGAAACCAATCAACTCTTCTCAAAATGTCAGGAATTGTATTTTTTTTATCCAATTAAACATGTATGTGGGTTGCTCACTAGAAAGTCGTGTATGTATGCGAGTTGCTTTAAGGAGATTCACGTACATCTTGAAAAATGGTAATTTTAAATATATTTCCAGGGAGGAAAAGGGGGGTTCATCTCCTACAAATAGGGAAAAGGTTGTAATTGAGGCCAATGTGCATATTTGGTTAAAAATGACACTATAACACTCCCCCCCAATCTTTGAGAATATGAGTATCAGTGGTTCCATGTTTTGGGTTTCCTATGTTAGATAGTTGCTTATGTTATGGGGTTTTGTCTACTTCACTCCTAATATGAACAACATTATCGATATGTGTGTTTGTAAGCATGATCAAGCCTTTTGTAAGCTTTAATAAATCTTGTCCTATAGGCGTAAGAGATTCCTAGGAACTCTATAATTCTGGGGGGATAATCTGGTTTCTTTTTTGACAGACTCGAGCATAGAATCCATTTTGTAATATTGTGTATATTTTTAATAGAAATTATTAGTACCTTTTTTTTCTTAAAAGAAAAGATATTTAATAGGGGGTATTTACTGCATATATCCATGTGACAATATGCATGGATGCCTGAATTCCAACTTATGACTCCTCACACATAATTCCAGGGAATTGAGGTTGTGATCCTCGATCAATGCATGTATTTCATTTAACTACCATAATATACAATTAAATTCAATCTAAAATTGGAATACATTGAAATCAATGCATCACATTCATCTAGTTAAACTAAAATTAATGCATCTACTTGCACCTATATTAACCAACATGATATGTCACAAAGATATTAACCTTTTTCCTTTTTCTCATCATTGGTTATAGCTAGTTTTTGGGCATCCTTTTCATTACTTTGTTGTCCTAAATTCTCAAAGTGATTTGTCATTGGGGTATGGAATTTTACCTCATTTCATTGAAGATAGGAAGGCTTCTCTTCCTCTCATTCATTTTTTGCATAGGATTTCAATCTTTAGTCAAACATTCACCAATATCCAATAGAGTAAATTAATTGATTATTTCATTTATATCACAATTATATAATATATGTCTCTCTGTGTGTATCCACACACACACACATGTGTGTGTGTGTAGACACACAGACACACATATATAAATATAAAGGATATTTGTTATTATTTTTTTTTAAAAGAATATTTCATAAGAGATATTTTAGAAGAATTCAAACCAAATTCTTATAAATAAGAAATTCGACCAATTTACAATACCGTTATTAAAAATCAATCAAACTAATTCCTTAAACTTAAATTATTTTTATTTTCTATACCTAATATCCAATAGTTTTAATTGACCTTTCATCTTAATTTTAAAAAGAACTAATCTATTATTTATAATTTCTACCTATCAAGTAATCAAAACTAACATTTTATTTAATATTGATTTTAGTTCGTTTACTATGCTATTTATATAATAATTGTATTTTTTTTTTTTGAAATCCTCTTACTTCGACATCTTTTTGTCTAGTGATTTCCTTAATGCAACTAAATCAACAACTCACAAAACAAAAATACATTGCTGAAACATTCAACTCAAATAAATCTAACAAAAGCAAAATTGGAAACCAAATCATGCACACATAAACACCAATATTTTTGGGTAGATACACGTTGAAAAAAACTAGTACTGAGAATGATTTTATTATGCTAAAATCAGGGTTCTCATAACAGGGATAATGGCCCACTGAGAGAAATAAAACTGCAGACAAACTTGGCAAAATATGATCTATTATATGACCCAAATCTACACGCTTTTCAAGGTATATGTGACTGTCCCTTTTGCACACACGTGTATATGCACCTATCTCCATCGACACTTGTGTACATGTACACAAATATTGTATGACAATCTTTGTACAACACAACTCTTTCATATGGCTTCGCTTGACTGAAACCCACTTGCAGTCGCCTCTGTTCTCTTTTCTTCTTGACCTGATTTTTAGATGGAAGTCCTTCTCCACATATCCAAGATATTGAATCACAGTCCTTCGTGATCCAACCCTCTGAGAAAAATTCCTTATCTACTATGATAAATGTATAAGTATCTTCTCCTTTACCATAGCCTTGATTTTATAATCTTGAGTTATAACCTAACCCTAATCTCCAAAGTGGTTGACGACTAAGATTACTTCTCACCTCACTTGATATCAATCACTGAGTTTAAATGTTATTTTTTAGCATTTCCTTAAATAGCTCAATTAATTCAAATAATTAATTAATAAAATAAATTTCCTTTAATAAATCCTTTAACTAAAGTAAATTCAAGGATAGAAGGCTTTGGATGATTTCCACACGTCTAGACACATACATTTGCGTGGAAATACATGTCCGATGCTACCACTAACATAAACACTCCCTCTTAGCGAGGAAGGTATTCTGAACTGCTCAAAATTTGTCTATGAAGAACACAAACTTCCCTTTTACCAAGGGTTTGGTCAGAATATCTGCAACTTGCTCATCTGTAGAAATATATTGAAGCTTCACTCATCCCTTCTAGATCCTCTCCCAAATGAAGTGGTATCTGACCTCAATATGCTTGGACTTGACATGGAATATTGGATTCTCCGAGAGTGATCCATATGGATTTTGGTGGCCTCCCACCTATTCCAACTGGTTCATTTTGGTAGTTTTCGAGTTTGACATTTTTTTTTCCTAGTTTTTGGCTTCCTGACTTGTGGGGTTGTTTTGAGGCCCTAAACAACGTTTTTAGGGCTCGCCATAGTCGAAAATGACTTTTGATATATGGCAGAAAAATGTGTAGTCCTCGGATAGACCTTTCCAATGGGCTATCGTGCGCCTAAAATGAAGATCATATGCAAAAGTTACGACCCTAGGAAGTTGATGTACTAACTTACCCAAACGGGGCCCACATGAATTTTGGCACTTCATCTCCTAGCGTAAGGTTTTTGGATGTCTAGGGTTTTTGACATTCCTGTTTATTGTAAAAGGGCCTTCGGAACCTCATTATAATGATTTTCTTGCGAATGAGAACAATCGTCACATCTCTTCTTAGAGATAAGCTACCACCATTCCAACAAGCTTGTTTTCCACTGCATTTTACAGTTTCAACTTATTTCCTTATTGAATAGAAAACGAGTTTTACTGTATCTTTGTTATTCTCTGTTAAACATATTTTAATAATATGTATTCATTTCGTTCTGCTCATAAAATCTGGATCAGTAGTATCAGAGCGGTCTACTCCTTTTTGTCTTAATGCATGTCCCCAACGAGGTTAGGGTACAAAGAATTGGGTCTCGAGCTTGTTTCTCTTGAGGAAAAAATCTCTTGCATGCCCAAACGAATTCTCATGGAAGAAGAAAAAAAATATGATGGGACAGGAGATCCTTTCGAAATGTTGCTTGAGGAAGCCCTAACGCAAAAGAGGAACGAGATGATGGATAGTTTCATGCAAATCCTTCGACGGCTACCAACAAGTGACGTGTCTTCCTCAAGCGGAGGCATCGCCCCCTTCAAGGTACAAATCAATTTTGATATTCCTATATTTGAAGGTTATATAGACACAGATGTTGTAGACAAGTGGTTGAATCTGCTAGAAGGATATTTTTCTATCCATAAATTTTCAAATAGAGAAAAAATTACTTTTGCGCTACTCAAAGCCATTCCTCATGTCAAATATTGGTGGGAAACTTTCTGTGAGCAAAAGGAAACAAAGGAACCCTTATTATTTACAACCGTTTCCATCTAGGAATCCTTCAGGGATGCTATTAAGGAACAATGCTACCCTATCGGAAGCTATGATGACTTGTATACCAAATGGACCACACTGTGGCAAGAAAGAGACCAAGCAGTGCCAGATTTCACAAATATCTTCCATACCCGACACACCAAGTTGTGTATCAAAGATTCAAAGAGACATATAGTGCTCAAGTATCGTGGTGCTCTGCATAAATACATCCAGACTGAAATGGAATTTCTGGACATATCGTCCTTGGGCACAAACTATCGATATGCTGTTAAAATCGAGCAAAAGCTCAAACAAAAGACGCGAAAATTTGGGCCTGGGAACCCCTCGCAGCAAAAACTAGGAAAGGACAGCCCCAACCTACAAAACAAAGGACAAAGAAAAGATGGATAGTATCAGGAAAACCAATCTGAGACACAAGAAAATAAGGACACCATAAAGACAAAGAAGGATACCGGGAAGTAGTGCGACTTCCATAAGATCCTTTAGCATAACACTATTGATTGCGGTTCAAAGTAGTTGTTGGTGGATGAAGTGAAAGCCATTGAATCAGATGCGGGTTCTCACTCTGAGTCAGAACTAGAAAGGGGAAGATAGATCATTGACGAGAACCCAGTGCCACTGTTTCTACTACCAAGCTTCAACCTAGTGAACCAGACAAGACAAAGGAAGGCAAGCTCATTTTCCATTCACAGATGTGGGTAAAATTCACCCCGTTGCACTTCATCGTTGACAACGATAGCCAAAATAACCTCATCTCAACCAAGGTCATCAAGCGACTGGCCCTACCGATAATGCTGCACCTGCAACCCTACACCATTGGATGGCTCCGCCAAGGAAGTGATCTTCGTGTCAACCAATAGTGTCAACTGTCGTACGACATCAAGCCCTTCAAAGACAAGGTATTGTGTGATGTTGATCCTCTCAAAGTTTGTAATGTTCTTTTGGGACAACCTTATTTATGGAAATGTCATATTGTATATGAGTCTAGGCCTCGTAGTGTTATTATTACTTTGAACAAGAAAATGTATAGGATACCCGAGGCAGTCCCTCCTAGTTCTATTTCCTTGATCTCTGCCAAGCAATGCAGGAAGGTCATCTCTCAGACCAGGAAATTTGTCTTCTTTGTGATTTTCTCTCAAAGTAAGAAAAATATTGTAGCCACATCCAGGGCCTCTATGGTCGATCTCTCCACACAACAGAAGCAAGTGGATAAGGTTGTGGAAGAATACTCGGATATCTTATTCTCTCCTACCAGGGTACCTCTACACTACCAGGTCAAGCATCCCATCGATCTGACCCAAGGGCATCGCTACCCAATGGGTCAATATACCGCCACTCTTTGTTGGAAAATGAGGAGATCAAGAGGCAGATCCAAGAACTTCTCCAAAAGGGGCACATATGTCCCAACTCATCTCCTTGTGGAAGTCTAATCGTACTGGTGTAGAAGAAATACAAGACCTGATGACTCTGTAGTGATTATCGGGCCCTGAATAAAATCACAGTCCCGAACCGGTACCTGATTCCCCGAATTGACGACTTTCTTGATCAAATCACGGGGGACAAATACTTCAGTAAGATTGATCTGAAGTTTGGCTACCACCAGGTCCCAATAGAACAGACAGATTTATGGAAGACCGCCTTCAAGTCAAAAGAAGGTATTTTTGAATGGTTGGTCATGCCCTTTGGTTTGACAAATTCTCCAACAAATTTTATGAGGATGATGGAAGATATCCTGTGACCTTTCACCAGTAATTTTATAGTGGTCTATTTGGATGACATATTCATCTACATCAAGACTTGGGCAGAACACTTGCAACACATTTAACAACTTTTGCACACCTTGCGGCAGCACAAACTATATGCAAACTTAGAAAAATGCTCCTTCGGCATGGACAGGGTCCATTACTTAGGCTACATCATTGATCAACATGGTTTTCATGTGTATCTAACCAAGATCTAGGTCATCCGTGACTGGCCAACCCAAACCACACTCACTGGGCCTTGGAGCTTCTTGGGCCTCGCCAATTTCTATCGCAGGTTCATGTTGGGATTCTCTCATATTGCATGGGCCCTCAGCCAAGTAACCAGGGGTGGAGGTATGGACAAATTTATGTGGGGCCTTTCCCAACAATAAGCCTTCAATGACTTGAAGTAGTGTTTGTGCTCATCCCCAGTGATTTCATTACCAGACCTGCAACATCCCTTTGAGATCGAGACAAATGCTTCATGTTAGCACTGAAAGTCACACTTTGAATGCTAAAGTGTAAGCTCAACACCCATCAGAATGTAAAAGATAACTTTGGTTTTGAATAGGTAGATCAACAAGATGGATAAAGAAAGAGAGAGGGAAGCAAACTGCAGATCAGTAGGCTACACCAATGGGAAATGGAGTCACAAACATCCCACTCATCAAAGGAACAAAAGCTGCTTAACATAAAACAAGATTATATGCTGATAGGTGGAAGAAATGAAGAAGGAAAACACCAGATAGAATGTTCAGTAAATAGAGATCCTCTCAATTCAATGAATCAACAAATACTTGAATATAAACAATGACTGATGGGAAAAATACAACAGATCCTCTGCTGCTTAGGGATCCATAAATCATTGACAACCTTTGATCCTCAAATATGAAATATATTAAAATAAGAAGAAATATAAAAGAAGAATTAAAATCTGAAATCATAGCTCTCATGAGTCTCCAATAGCAGTAATGTTGACAATCCTAAAATGCCCACAGGCTTACAAATGAACACACACAGAAAACTGCCTATTCCTACTCTCTCTAGCCTCTCTTGGCTCATCCATCCCCTCTCTCCAAGAGATATCTCCCTCTTTAAATAGAAAATAACATCCAAATAAACTAAGGAGGTCGAATCCCATCTCCTCCATTGGATTCTAAGCCTTGGATATAGGTGGCAACAATCAAAGAGACAAAAATCCAACAAACTCCTGATTTTCAGGAATTTGTTGGAAGTCATTAATAAATTGTTTCCACCTCATGCATGAGGCCTTTGATGGATCTAAATATTAGGTGTAGGTGTCCCTTGATATCTAACCGATCCTTGAGAATCCATTCAAACTCTCCTTGACATGTGGCAACCTTCCAACAAGGGAGATATCAAAACCATGACCGCTACAGGAAATTAGTATGCAGTGCCACTGTGCAGAGTACGCAACACCTACTTCTATATCCAATATCTCTCAAACCAAATTTTTTTTTTGAAAAACTAAGAGAGGTTTTTTTTATTTGGAATTTTATGAACAAAAACCTCCTCCATTTTTCAAAAATACATCCTGAACTGCTCATAACCCAAGTTTTAAATTAGTGACTCAAAAATGGTAGAATAACTCTACACAATTTATCCTCTGCTAGAATATTACGCAACACCTATAGGTAGCACCCGACTGTGTTTCTGCATGAAATTCGGTAGCATAAATCCATGGGTTCTTTGATGCTTGAACTTGGATATTGGGAATAACTCAATATAATTTCAATTTTCCCCAAAACAAACAAAAATCCCATAACAATTGTATTCATTTGCCAAAATGAATGATGAAATGCAGATTCTGTTCTCTGTGAAAAATTAGGTAGCACCTGTAGGTAGCACCACTTACGCAACACTGAGGCATAAACAAATCTTGTGCTAACACTTCAGACTATGTTGTGGGTGCCATTCTCACTGAACACGGCTACCCTGTGGCGTATCATAGTGAGACACTATCAGCTGTTGTCTGCAAGTACCCTACTTACGAAAAATAAATGTACTCCATTGTGCAAGACTGTCACTAGTGGAGACATTAAATTCTGGGGAAGGAGACAATAATCCACACTGATCACAAGCCACTATAGTTCATGCAGACCAAGGTAAAATTGTAGAATGACCGTCATCATAAGTGGCCCACATACTTACATCAGTTCCACCTCAACATCAAGTATAAAATAGGAAGTACCAACTGAGTTGTTGATTGCCTTAGCGGACCTCCAGTCGCGACACTCACCACGATGCTAGAATCTTGTGACAACGAGACCTCTAGATGGCCCCATATCTATGAGACAGACCCTGACTTCTTCACCACCTACCAAATGTTGGGAAAAAACTCAGTGGTCGCTAATTTTCATATTCAGGACAAGTTGTTGTTCCATCTGGGCAATCTCTGTTAGCAAATTCAGTTAACAGACAAAAAATTATTGTCATTGATGGCAACAGTGAAGATGATAGGCAAACAGAAGACAAGAAGCAAACAGAAGACAAGTTCAGAGAGGTGAATGATCGAAAGCAGTGAATGATCAAAGGCAGCGAATGAGCGAAAGGTTGAAGAAGAATCTCTGATCGTTGAAGAGGGAGACAGATCTCAGCCGTCAGATTCGAGCGCAGGGTCCGACCACCGTTGGATCGAAGAGAACTTGCACAGTCTTTAAAGTGCAAGGAGAAGTGGGCGTAATCAAAATATGCAAAATCGCAATGAAATCTGAGCTGTCAGATCAAGATTTGATCTGGACCGTTAATTCCAGTCAGTATCGGGGATCAGGACTTTGAAATGACAAAGTCACTTGACATCAAGAACCCCGATTTCGCGGTATGCGATATTGCGATTCAATCGTAGCCATTGAATCGAGAATGATATCTGGACCGTTGATTTTCTTCATGGAGTATCAGGGATCATGACTTTGAAATGACAAAGTCACTTGACATCAAGAACCCCGATTTCGCGATATGCGATATCGCGATTCAATCGCAGCCATTGAATCAAGAATGAGATCTGGACCGTTGATTTTCTTCATGGAGTATCGGGGATTAGGACTTTGAAATGACAAAGTCACTTGACATCAAGAACCTTGATTTCGTGATATGCGATATCGCGATGCAATCGCAGCCATTGAATTGAGAATGAGATCTGGACCGTTGATTTTCTTCATGGAGTATCGGGGATCGGGACTTTGAAATGACAAAGTCACTTGAAAACAAGAACCCCGAAATCGCGATATGCGAATTTGCAATTTAATCGTAGCCATTAAAGTTAGGAGTGATCTGAACCATTGATTCTTTGCATGGAATATCGGGGATCAGGATTTTGAAGTGACAAAAACATTTGACAACAAGAACCCCGAAATCGTGATATGCGATTTCGCGATTTAATCGCAGCCGCTGAATAGAGATCAGATCCGAACCGTTGATTTAACTTCTTATCGGAGTTTCGGGGATCGCGAATTCAAGAGGCAAAGAACTCAATGCATCAAGAATGCCGATTTCACGATGAGTGAATTCTCGACTTAATTTGAATCATCAGATCTAATTATGATCTAGATCGGTGATCTGACCGCTTTGCGGAATTTTGTGAATCAGGATTTGTAAGTGAAAAGAACATTGAACATAAGAAATGCCGAAACCCGATTTAAAAAGGCAAGAATAATAAAGGTCATCCAACGGTGCGGATGAAACTTGACTGTGATTGGAGGGTTACTGTTCTTTCTCATAGATTAACTCCTGAGTTTGGAATCTGTTAGCAAAACGGACTCATGATTGCAAATCAGTTAACATTTTAGTTGGTGTTTCAGTTGCTTAGACAGTTGTCATCTTTTTTCCTAAGGAGTTGGGAAGTTGAACCGTGATGTTCGAGTCTATAAAAGAATATGGACCAGACTGTGTCGGGTTGGTTGTTCTGTAAGAGTAAAAAGAATGAAACTGTAACTATAGTCAAGGAGAGGATGCGCAGGAGGAGATTGAGTAGATGTGCAGTGTGAGATGAAACGCAGAGCAGAATAATGGAACAAGTTGAAGCAGAGCAGAATGAGAGCACGAGTTGATGCAGTGCATACCTGCTGAACACACAGAGGAAGAGAAGAGCAACAGAACAGTGTGCAGAAGACTAGATTAACAAAACAAAGAAAGATTGGTAAGAATTGATTTATCTGTTAAGTTGAATGTTTATTTAGCCATTCATATTCATTCATATTCTAGGGTGGAAGGGAGGTGATCGGGAGGAATGTTTGTCCTCAGAGGTTCAAGTGGGAGCTTGAACATAGGAAGTTGTAGCTTCCATCTGGTTGCAGCCAGAGAAACCAGGGTGGCAGGGTGGTGCTAGGAAGAACAAGTGTTCTCTGTTATACAGGTTGGAGCATGTGTAACTGGAAGTGGGTGCTTCCATCCAGTTGGTGCTGGAACATTCAGGAAGTTGGTGCTTCCATCCAGTTGGTGCTGGAATATTCAGGGAGTTGGTGCTTCCTTCTAG